>PVLD010011095.1:0-67060 GCA_004027595.1 Dinomys branickii
CTGTCTGACTAAATTTGCATGTCTGTATATGGGTCCATACATCTACAATTCGACGATATCAATGGATAAAGCAACAACTACTGTTGAGACCATATCACCTTGTCTATAGATTAGTTGTGATTGTACTATTTTCTATGATAATGGGTGTCTGTTTGTCAATATGTTTTTGTACTTTTATGTTTCTAAAATAAAAAAAAAATAAAAATAAAAATAAAAATAAAAAATACAAAAATTCTGGTTCACTGGATATTAGCACCACAAAGTTATAAAATACTTTGCACATAGTTTTCCTACAGGCTACTCTGATGGGCAGTAGAAAATAAAACTAGTACAGTGAGCTTGCAGATTGCCATATGAATGCAACATTGTGGCATTAGATAATTGGAATATGTAAATTTTTTCAATAATTTCAGTTTCTACTCCAACCAAAAAGTATATTGGAAGCTGCTCATAAATATTATAATTAACTGGCTACATTTTCTTCTCTGGTATATTTTTATCTTTTCATTGGCACCAGATAAAATGTGTAAAAGGTAAGCCACAATGAGGTGATGATCTGGACTTATTTTAAAGCTTAGAGCAAAAGCATCTACATTTTGTTTCTGTGTATATTTTTTGCTTTTTATCAAGACCACATACAGTCTAAAAGGAAGATGGTTGAGGAAAGTATTTTAATTCTTCAGAGAACCTTTCCATGACGGATTTAGCTAAATGTTAAATGTACCAATTATGCATTTTCCAACTGAAAGTTCTATTTTGAAAACCTCTAAAGATCAGAAGTCTTAATAAACCTGCAGAAGCCCCCAGAATTTTGTGTTGAAACATGGCTGTGCTCTGGGGTGCAGCACTTGCTGTTGTGCGGGAGCATCCCGGAGGCCATCACCTCCCTGACCCCTTGTGAAATTAGGTATTCTCAAGCCTGGCTCACTGGGGCAACACATAGTGTGTCTGCAGCCTTGGACAGCTTCCCCCATGAAGTAAGCTTTTGTGAAAACATCAAACATGATTGATGACAGTTTAAAAATTCTTGCCAGCCAGGATTTCTGAAAAATCAAAAGGTATTACAGCCAATTATCATTTAACAAAGATAAATTTTTTCCTTGGTGTTGGGAGAATGAAGTAGAGGACCTTTGTATACTGACTGTGATCAGGGTAGCAGGGTGCTAGAAATCAAATTGTTGGTGGATTCCACTGTAATTAATTTTAAAGCGGAGTGTCACTGGCCCTACCTCTCATTTCCCTTAGCAGGGCAACCACACCTCTGAGCAGGGTAGTGGCCAGGGCCCCCAGCCTTGTCTCAGAGCACCTAACCGAGTGAGACACTGTCACTCTGACAGCAGGAGAAAAGAAATTTCCCAAGCTGTATACCTGAGAATTCCAAACCTCACTACCTTTCCAGTTGCTGAATATTTTGACTAGAGTTGAAGCTTATGGGAAGCAAAAATTAAAGAAGGTATGGATAAAAATAAATTTTTAAATTGCAAGAACATTAGCGTGACATGCAGTCCTATAATGTACCACCTGCTGTTCTGTGTGCGTGTTTAGTAAATGCTGTTATTATGTCTCAACACCTCTCCCTGTTTTTGTGGCTAAGAAGATAAGCTGCAGCCCAGGTGGTGTAGGTAACCTTCTCAGGAAGGAGAGGTCTCTGCACACTCTATCCTCTGCTCACGGGGAATGGGACGCTTGTTGCCTTCGCAGGGGCGGATTCCCTTTGAAGTTCTAATGTGATGTGAAGCCAGCAGATGTTAAGGACATAGGTGGGACCGCCAAAGCATCCTGTATGAATTTTTCATAGCTGGCTCCCGCAGTTCGGGTGCACACCAGAAAAAGAATGGGCTGAACTTGCCTGAGACTAGACATTTCCATTCTGAGGTCAAACTCAGACAAGCTTTATAAACCTGTCAACCTGTTTTTGGCTCTCACTTTGAAGATTTTACATTCAGTTAACTTTTCTGGATCAGATCTTCTGAACTGAATTCATATATGAATGGAAGTTTCTTCTTTAAAAAAAAACTATCATTAGGGGATGAGAAGAATTCTGTACAGCGATTAATCAATCATTATTTAAATGCCATTGTACATACGTTAGACACATCATCAGTTCTGATCCAATATTCAAAATGTCCAGTGTAATGAGATTCTCTACCAGGGATAAAGCTTAGATTAAAAAAGAAATGACTGCCTCTGTCCTTCTTGCTTTTTTTCACCTCTTTCATTTTAATGTCTACTCTTCAAACAACATGTGCAGATAGGATATCATTTTGGCTGATCCTCCTCAGGCTGACAAACTCTTGCTTTTAATTCTGAAGACCACTTAACATTCTTTTGTCCTCTATAATGCTAATTTAACTGCAGACCTCATATATAGTTAGTAGTGGAAAGTGGATTCCTGAGAATAACGTCTTTGCACAGTCATCCAAGAGGGCTGCCCTGTAAAACATGGCTTTTGTGTGCCTGGATAAAATTTTATCTTATTTTCCTGTGCCTTTCACATTAAAGGGAGAGAAGAGAGCAGGCATAAGCCTTTTAAATGGACCCTGACATACATGCATTGGATTCCTAATGCAATAAGAACTGTTTGAAATACAGTCTTACTCAAAACCAGTCTGGGGATAGGAACCACATCCCAGCTGAATAACTTAGACTCAAGCTGCAGCTCTATAGGTTGCATGATACTTTACTGCCAGAACTTGCAGTACATTGATAGGAAGTAAATTTTGTAGAAGTCCTAAATTTAATTCTTTAGCCATGTGTTGGACCTGTTCAGTGCATATGTTAGGAAACAAGAGGCACGAGCTGGCCCCAGGCCCCTGGAGCTACCGATGGGCAGAGACAAGCCCAGGCTCTGGTCTCCAGAGCTCTTTTGTAGACACCCATGAGGAAATAAGCGCCAAGCATTGATTCAGTGCAGGGCTACTTATTTATGTATAAGTTACAAGCATTAAGTATCATATGAAAGATAAGAAGGTGAATTAAACTGTGCTAAGTGTCTTGCTCATCATGAAAGTTTCATTCTATCTGTAGTTGGTGTCTCCTGGTATAATAGGTTCCACGTAATAGAAATCCTCATTTTACTTGGGCTTCCTGATAACATTTAGGTTTTTAGCCAAATTCTTAGGACGTGTGGTTGCAGAAAATCATGTTTCTTGGTAACACAGCTCATGCTAACCACACAAGGGCCGATGGGCCACACAGGGGCCAATCTTTTGCCATTTGTCCTTTCATTCCTGCTGGCTGGTGTCATAAGTGACTAACATCTGTGGTTTATTTATGGGAATATAGTACTTTCATGTCCAGTTATCTACTCAGAATTAAGTACACAAACCCATTTCTCCAGTAAAAGTGAAGCCCACTGGAAGGTTCTGAAAGCAGATAGACAAGTGTAGGCATCCCGTCCCCCCTGGGTGGATGAGGGTTTTTATCCCCTTTGGATGGCTTGCCCCTTTGGGTAGTTTGCACAGAGTATGAAATGGGCCACCCAGTGAAGTAGACTTGATTTGCAAGTTAAACAGTGAAAAGTCTTAGTTTTTCTTATTTTTCAGTTAAAAGTACAAATAAAATGCCAATCTTAATATTCTACTTATGAACCCCAAATGTGTGTATATATATATTAATGAATGAACTTAAAATATGGGGCAGCTAGTGGCTCTGAGCAAGACTTCAATACCAAAAAAGAGCCCCAGTGGTTAAAGAGATGAGACCATAAATGTTTTCCCAGCCTCACAAGGAAAGACTACATTGTTTCTGTTATCACCTCCTGCTGTCTCCCCCATATTCTACCTCTTTTTATCTCCAAGGTGTCTTTTTTCACTTGTGTGATTCACTTCATCCTTACTTCACCATAGGTATGTCTTAGAGAATCAGGTTAAATCATAAATTGTGTTTTTCCTCAATTTTAAAGAAAATTGGGATATCCAAATATCTTTGGTCTCCCAAGGCAAAGATCTTCATAGAAGGTTGTGTTGCTTGGAGTACACAAAGATCTCTAGGGGATATGGAAGCAGGATATGGAATTCTCAGGAAATCTTCCCAGTTCTTCCTTATGCTTTTCTAAAAGCATAAGAAAGCATATCTGTTGGGATGCCTGAGACTGAGATGGCTCTTCTCACTTTGGCCCTTCTCTTTATGTGCCAGAGAGAAGGCTCATGTGTTCCTCCTGCATATTAATGCCTGTTATCTCAGGGCATGATGCCCAGGGGCCAAACAAAGGGACAATTCCCAATAGTAATGCCTGAATTAAGGAAATGAAGGACTCTAAAACTAGGAAATAAAATATTTTATAAACCAGATGTTTTGAGTTCTCTACTACCTACAAAATGAGGTAGGAACCAAGGGCACTGACCTATGACATTTCATCATGAATATTTGTGATGATTGCTAACTGTGAGAGAGTCCCCATGCTCTCAGGACAGGGAGGCATTCCAGCTCTGTTGCCGGTTGGGAGCCCACTGAGTGGAATACACTGTGCCTCTTCCAGGCCTGGCATTTAGAGCCAGAAGGTCCCCGTCACGCTCTTTCCTGCAGGCACAACTGTGGCCAGGCCACATTTTGAGGTCGTGGAGCACAAGAAGGAAACGGCCTCGATGTGGGACCCAGCGCTTGGAGAGAGTGGCCTTGCAGGATTCCCAGCACAACTGCACTGTAGGAGGAGGAAGTGAAGCTTTGTGTGCTAAGCGCTGAGAGTTTGGATGGGTTTACTATTGACTAGAACAAAGATTCTATTACTGTACTCTGTGCTTTTGGTTTATAATTCCAGTTCAAAGAATGTATAGATATTCCATACCAAAATTTCTTCCATTCTCATAGCTTTATGTGAACAAAATTTCACAGCAGTTATATCTATAAAAATAAAAGTACAACTCAAATTAGTGTTAAGTTCATAGATCCAGCTTTTCAACTATATCAACTATTCAACAAAATTTATAATGGATTTTTTGATTGAGCACAAATGATAACTGTAACAATAACTCAATGCAAGAGGGGATTTTTTTTCTTTCAACAAAGCCATAAGGTCCTTGGGTAAAGTTTTAATTTATGTGCATATTTTTCAGAGGCTATGATAGGGTGATCAATAAAATACTTTTACTCAGTAAATATATATAATAAATTAGAACAAAACTCTATGGGAGAGGAAGGATGCAAAAATAAGTTCAAGGAAGAAAAGAATGATGTAAAATTTCTTACTATTAGAAACTTGAGTTTATTCATGTATTTTTTAAGTGGGTGGTGGTGTGTATCAAATCTCTAAACCTGTTTTATCAAATATTTAGATTCCTTTAAATATATATTAAAGAGTTCAGCAGTAGTTTTATTTTATTAAAATACACTAGAATATTAGAATATTAAAATACATTGGAAGTATATTATTTGAGTCTTTCAGATCTGTGATGAAAAATTTTACATGCCAACCTAAAATGTGGGAAAGATACATAGTTTTACAAAAGTATTTCAGATGATCAAGGAGAAGAAATTGTTCTAAGCTGTGTACAGATTTGGCAGTAACTTATGCATAGGAGTACCGCTACATGGTTCTCCAAGGGCATAGGTAGGGGAGGGCGCTGGTTCTCCCCGAACACCAGGCAGATGTGTTCATGTGTATTTTCCTTATCTCTAGAATCAATGATCAGCTACATTTCCCAGCCAAGCATAGGCAGGCCCTAAGCACTGAGGATACTGACCAGTCACAAAGATAGTAAAGGAGGAACCAAGCCAGGTTTGTGCGGCCCCAAGCCCTGGTGTCTCCTTTTCAAGGAGAACAGCACATTCCCCCAGGAGCTGCATTGCTCTTGGCGTCTGGCTACCCAGGGCAAGGTGAGACTGGGAAGGGGCATCTGCCAGCCAGCGCCCTGTTTGACATTCTCAAATTTCTGCCACACTATAGCTTCAGGGATGCCTGCTTTCATTTATAAAGCAGAAGGCCTTCTGTTTTGATGCCAGAACACCTCCTGGTAAACATTCAGTTGAAATGACCAGTATGCTAACCTTGAAGCCTTCACTGAGATATATATGGGTACACATTATGCTCTGGTACCCAAACTGGGTACACACTGTACACTGGTGTGGGCTCAGGGGTGTCGTAAAATGACACCAGAGGCAATGCTTGCTAATGGAGCATCATAACAGTAAATTAAATGTGCAGTAATATAGTGGTTATTTTATTATCATCGATCATGCATTAGATACCACATAGGATATAAAGTAAGACATGATGGGTCCTGCTGGGTTTACAAAACCTGCACGTGGCCACACTCCCTCACATCCAGGTATTAACATTGAGCGCTGGAGTAGCTATTGCATATGAAGTGAACCCCACCCAGGGAATAAGGTAAGCACTCAGGAGAATTCACTAACCAGGCTGAACTGGCCAGTTGGACTCTTCAAATGAACCATAAATATTCATTTACTTCTCCCTATTATGCTGCAATTATTTAAGGGCACAGATTATCATTCAGCAATGATTTCCCTAATCAGATTTTTTACCAACTCCTCCACAAATCTCAGCTGCAATAATGCCTCCAAAGCACCTTCCCTCCTGCCCTCTTGCGAAGTGCACCAGTTTAAATTATTACTCTCAGATACTGAAGCGTGGGTATCTGCTAATTGTAGCAGTCTTAGGACTAGAACTTGAAGTAGCCCTAATAATGTTTACCCTTGACTCTAGGATCTGATTTCTCAACCTCAACCAACAGCCACATGCCTGAATTCAGATGACAGGGAATTTAAGATAATTTCATTGCAGTTGTCTAATAAATAGACATGACATTTCAAAACATATGCTGTACTGAGAGAGACCCGCATTGTAACTTGCTCTTGCAGTTTCTTCCTGGCTCTGGACATTGTGTGCACATGCTTTGTTCTCTTTCCCTGCCCCTGAGACTGATAAGAAAAGATAAGAACTTTTAGAACAAACAACAGTCAAAAAATTGAATTTTCCTTGAAGTCATTCTATAAACTTTTATATCCATTATTTGTCTTGGGAAATCCTAAACAAATTAATGCTTATTGGTGGAGATAAGACCACAGAACAGGTGGTTACTTGTAAAGGTATTTTTCTTAGGGAAAGTGCATTTACTTAGTAGTCTAATATGAATGATGACCCTAGCTAGTTCCCTGGCATTGTACTTTTACTCTCTAGACTAAACAGTTCTTCTCCATCCTCCCCAGTATGATGTTTCCTTTTATGAGTGAGTTCGGTATTCTGAAGCTGCTAATGAAAACACATCTGTTTAGCTTCCTATCTTTCAGAATTTTTGAGGTTTTCAAACAAAATTGCTTGACATGCTGGGATAAAATGTCTTTGCACCTTTCTTTTTTCAGAAAGAAAAAAGAGAATATATGAGTTTCTGGTTTGGAGGAACTTGGAGGTGAGCCAACTGCTGTAATAATAGCAGAAAATTTGTGCTGAGGTTAGACCTCATATCTCCTAGGCCAGTGGTGGTGAACCTATGACATTCATGCCGCAGTGGGCTGTTTGCATCATAAAAAGCTCTACAAGGTTTGCCCTCACTGTCTGGGCCAACAGGAAAATTCATTCAAGCTGACTAATAAGGGACGGAAGATATACTTTGGCCCAGAGCATAATGAAAGGATGTTGTAGTTGCAACAGTTGTTTGTTGTACATCATCTCTATGTTTGAAGCACAAATATTATATTCCATTAAAAATATGAACCTCGATTTGATTTTTGTTCTAAAATCAAGAAACTCTGAAGTCTATGTTATCCGCCTTGTACACATGAGGAAATAAACCACAGGAATAGCTTGTGCAGTCTTACATAGTTAGGTGGCTTAGTTTAGAACCCCAGAGACTTTCACTATGTTATTTGGTGAGATTATCTGTGTTGCAGAATTGGATTTGATGTTAGAAATCATTTTGAAAAGTAGTCAGACTGCTACTTTAGTGTGTACAGCTGAAGAGTGGTCACCTTTGATCACAGTTCATTTCTACCTTTACCACTTAGTCATAATGTTTTATTACTGATCACTGTAAATGATGCTCCCCTGGCTCTTATAGAAGGCAATTACATCAGGTAATTAAAATTGTAGATCTTTACAATGTGGTTGAGAATATTAAATCGAGGCTTAAGAAAATTAGGTAAAGTGTCTTTTACAGTGAAAAACCACTTAGCAAGTCTGTAGTCCATTACCAAAGTCAGAGTCAGTACTGGACCCTGCACTTTTCCAAGAGCACATTGTTATCCAAGATGGAAAGAAGTGAAATTTATATCAAAAATAAGAGGAGCCAGAAATTTACCTGAAGATGCAGCTTTTTCTGTGTGTTTTAATTAACAAGTACTTAGCAATGGTCTCTGCCAGTGATTCTTTGTTACTCCAGGTAATTATTCTTCTTGTGCCTTCTCACCTTTTATGACCTCCAGGAATAGGCTCTTAAACACACATCATCTCCTGCTCATCCAGCCTCATGTGGCTCCATATATTTAGAGCAGTCATAGGAAGGTACAAGAAGCCCAGTGGCCATGGGTTGTCAGTGCAACTTGCTCATTTGTCTAGAAATGTCAAGCGGGTGTAGCCTCTTTTAAGGTGGATTCCAGAGACTGTCACTCTACATAATTGTATAGAACCATAAGAATGAGAGCTGGGAATTCACTGATTCACCTTAGTGTGGGACTGAAATGACCATCTGGAAAGTCACAGAATCAGACATGCAAAGCTCTAGTCAAACCCTTGAAAGGATAAATGTCTTTCATTGTGGTTGCCATTGTGGACTCAGGAGTAGGAGCTGGGTAGTGGCAAGGGTGGGGAGGGGCTGTGCACTGCAGCCTGAGGTGGGAGCAGTCCTGGCTGGGTCCCCATCTGCACTGCTCCCCTCTCTTTCCTAGAAAGATTGTTGCCCTCTGTTTCTCTGCCAGGATGTCCCTGTGGTTTTATTAATTCACAGAGGGTTGAATGTCATTTGGGAAAGTTTCCAGCACAAATGTGCTCCAGAATTCAAACCTCTCCCTTCCTATTCACCCTCATTAATCATCACAGTCTAGGTATAGAAACCATATGCGTAGGTTAACCTTTGCTTATTTGTTCATTTCAAAAAGTATAAGTGGTTTTACACTTCTTAACTCATGAAAACTTCTCAACTGAAAAAATTGCCTTAGGAAAAATTATACAGTATTAATATTATCATAAACATCACACAAATATTTTGACCTTTTGTTTCTTTGTTCATCTTAATTATAGTAGTTCCAAAAATCATGACACAAAGCATGTTCTGGTAAAAACCTAGGAAGCAAGTCTGCAGGTCAATGTATTTGAACCCTATTCTAGTACTAAAATTAGCTTGGTCATATCCACTTTTTCAGGCAGACAGTACTAGAGATTGAACCCAGGACCTTTGTACTGGCTACATCTCCATTCTTTTATTTTGAGAAAGAGTCTCACTAAGTTACTAAACTCTCCAGGCATTGTTCAAACTTGTGGTCCTCTTGCCTCAGCATCCTAGAGTGCTGGGATTCTAGATGTGTGCTGCTCTCCCTGGCTCATATTCACCTCTTAAATTTGCTCATGAAGGATGGATATTAAGCTACCCGCCCCTCCCACTGACTGGTTAGTGCACCAGCCATTAAATAAGTATTAAGTACTTTCAGTGTCACCCCAACCTGGAAGAACACCCAGGGGTGCATAAAACAGCAAACACATCGTTATCATGATCACAGAAACAGCACCCATACTGGAACGTGTAGACTGTTCTCTGTGTCTATGCAGATTGCAGCACCTGGAAATGTTGCCCTATAATTTCTTTTGTTGGGAGTCAAAGAAATTATAGTGCAACACTCTTGCCTCAGTGTGTGATTCCTCCTCTACTCTTTTACAAATTTTTAGTTCATTTCTGATATTTCATTCAGAAAAGACTGAACATTTAACAGACATTGTGCTCGTTGCTGGGGAAACTGCATGAAGAAGCATGTGGCTCTTGCCTTTCAGAGCCCTTGCTGTGCTTGGGAGAGGCAGACCCACGAACAAATGAGAAGAATGGTATGCTGAGCGCCAGATGCAGCAGAGTTATGCAGACAACACAGAGGAAGCACAGGCGAGGGAGCCATTAATTCTGCTTCCAAGGTCTGAAAAGCTTTGTTAGCAGAACTCTTTAAAAATCTTTTCTTTCATGGAGAGCTACACCACCAATGAGGTGATTAAGAAGGGATTTGGGGAAAACAGTGCTCCATGTGACTAGGGACTGTCATAGCTACTGTCCTGTCACTTGCTCTCCTTTTTTCAATGCCAGTGTCCCCACCAAGACTACTTTTCATGCAGCTTCATTCCAAAAAGCCTTATTTATCATGTGGGCCTTTGTCTCCCCTTAAAACTTAAGTTTCAAAAGGACAGGGATTTTTGTCTCTTATTTCCACAGGCAACTGAAAGAGTGCATGACAAGAAAGGACTCAGTAAATATTCATTTTATGAGTGATTGAAAGACTACAGTGAAGCATTTCTAACTTTTCCTTACTTGAATCTGTCTCCATCTCAGCTTCTGGAACACCTTCTCGCTGGTTCTGTTCTTGGTCTTCCCCCACACCCTTGTCTTTGGTATTTTTAGCTCCTTGTGGCTCGCCTTTTCTCTTGATGGAATGAGTTGCCCTTACGTAATCTTTAAGATGATGTTTTGTTTAATCTTTCTCCACGCCCTCCCCATGGAGAGCTCATGCATTCTTGTGACTTCAAGTATCACCTTTAATCAGATATTATCTCTAGACCTGAATGCCAGTGTGAACATCAGTCTTTGTTATGTGAGAACTTAGATGGAATGAGTCCACTAAAGTCCACTCTGGCTCTAAAGTATTCAGTCTTGAATGTTTTTAAGGGAATCAGTTTCAACTTATATATGGACTTTTCCCCCAAACTGATCTTCTGAAAAAAGTCTGGAGTGGGGACAGGAGTTTCTCTCATCTTTCTTTTCACAGTTGCTTTCTCTCCACCTTTCAAAAGAAAAGCATTTCTTCCACCAAACCTTGATCATTTGTTGGCACTGTACCCTGGACTTACAAAATCCTTTACTAACTAGCAAAAAGAATTGAGAATGTGGACCACCTCACTGATTAGTTAAGAAATCCCCTTCCGAGATAGGTAGCTTATAATTCTTAGCTTCCAAAACAACTGCAGGGGGACCTGATCAAGTTGTCAGCCAATAGATCACTAAAACTAATTTTTGCTGATAAATTACTATGTGATTTTGGACATAGCAATCCAAGTGATTTCAAAGAATTGAATGAAATTGTTAGAACAGAACTCCTTCTGTTCTGTCTATTCATTTATGAAAAGTTTTCTCAGTGCATCCATTTACAAAAGCAAAAAATAGAAATAAAATTGATGCTGAATGTTTTTTCATTTTATCTGGAAATGATATTCATGAATATCATTTCCAGATAAAATGAACTAATTTAAAAAGAACAGTCTCATTCATCTCATTAAGAGATGAATTTCCAATGGATTTTATTTTTCATATTCAATAATTATTTGTCAAAACTTGTCTGATGTATGTTAATTCATTGTTAAGGATTATAATGATAGCTAACCAACCTAGAATTGTTTTAAAACTTAGAGTTTTATGGTCAGAAGAAATTTTTTTAAGTTGTGGTTTTTGTATTGAAAGGTGTGGTTTAATGATAAATAAAATACTTTCAAGCATCATATGTATTACAACAAATGAAATTATGTGCATGATTTTCAGGAGAGAAAGGAATGATGGACAATTTTCAGGAGTTGAAAGGAGACTTTTAAGTAAATTACAGTAAATATCGAATCACACTGGTTTCTAAGTCCAATTCAAACCCTTAAATAGAAACTTCAAGTAAGTGAGGGTGGTGGAATTTTTCAGAATCCTTTTATGGACAAAAATATTTGAAGACCACATTCACTGAACCTGGTAATAAGAGACGTGTGCTTAGTTTGAAACACAAGTTGAGGTGGGTTGAGATGGGGGAAAAGAGCCGGTGAGGGAGGAGTACAGCCGAGGCGTGCCAGGATAGTGGAATACGCAAAACCAAACCAAGGGCCAATAACACAACATCTGAAGGAGAACAGGCCCAATACATGTAGTCATCATCGTCAAAAATAAGAGAAATAACAAGACTTTTAAAAACCATTTAAATACATGCACTGTTTCTTAGTGCTAGAGCTCAAGAGAGGCACCTGGGCTAGGCTAGGACTTTTTGTCCCCAGGTGATTTTGATATATAACCATGGCAGCAAGTTGTTGGATATACTGCATGTGTGGTCCTTGGACCACTAGTAGCAGCACCATCTTGGGAGCTTGTTAGAAATGCAGGAGGCTGGGCTCCTTCCAAGATTTGCTGAATCAAATTTAGCATCTTAACAAGATGCTTAGGTTATTCGCATGCACATTAAATTGTGGACAAACAGGAGTTCTAACAAGAGCTCAGGTGGCACTCAGACACCTAGTTCCTAGGCTACAGCTGTGTAGCAAAACCCTCCTGTTACTCAGAAGTTAAATGGCAGAGGTACTCAAAGCAAGGTCTCCAAACTACAAACATCAGCATCATTTCCTGCTTGATGGTATGAAAATTCTCAGGACCCATCCCAGACCCACTGACCAGAGTCTATGGAGTAGGGTCTAGGAATTTTATTTAATCAAGCATTCTGGGTGACTCTAAAGTATGAGAAAGACTACTCTAGAGAGAACCCACATCAACCTCACATCATTGTGAGGCTCAAGTTAATCTCGAGATATGGCTAAGGCTTTAATACCAAGAGGCCCAGCCTGATGAGAGAGGTGTTGCTGAAACTTCCAGCATGAGCTTTGCCTCTCTCCACACCCTGTTCTGCAGGTGCCCTCAGGTGTGTGCTAGTTAATGAACACAAGTGGGAAGTGCCTTGCCTCTTTCTTCACACCACCTGTAGAATGGTGACTCAGAAGACTGTCAGTTCTGGGATGAGGCTATGCAGATCAAGAGAAGACTGCCAGGAGGTCCAGGTTGAAACCTTCCAGCGTTTTTGTCTTTTGGGCCAGCAGTCTAATGGTGCTTGAGGCTTCTTGTTGGGTAGCATGCTGTGTGAGTCCATGCAAGCCACAGTCAGAGTTACAATTCTGAATCCTAGAGTTCTCGAGCAAGGCATTTGTTCTAAAGCACAGAACTGTTCATTATTTGAGAAGTACAAGCATTTCATTCTAATGAGTTTCTGGGCCCAAGTAACACTAAGCACCACATGACTCAGAGCCAGAACTGCCCATCATAAGCCAAAAACTGTCAACTTCTCTCCAAGTTTGAGGTGAGTCAAGTTCAAGGGCAGCCCACTGGATGGTAGAAATGGTAGGGCCAGGTTTAGGAAGACAGAGAAGGCAGGGTGCATTGCACACAAGTGACTCCATGGTCCATGTCACTAGCTCTTTACTAGAACCCTGTCCCCCTATTCACAGTTGTTGCATCAGTGAGATGCAGTCATTATGATCAACTGACACAGAAATACAAAACTTGGAATGGATTCATAGAATGTTCTAGTGACATGTGGGTGCCAGCTGAAACAGCTGACCACTTTTCAGTGAACGTGTCCTGTTCCTAAGAGCCTAAGGCTTACTTTGCTAAAGTTCCAATGTCCTGGGAGATGATGTCTCCATGGAGACAGAGAGTTCTATAGACCACTTGATAGCACAGTGCTGCTACGCAGGATTGGCACCAACAGCCTCCAGAGCCCACCTGGAGGCACTTGTCCAAAACCCAGATGACTCACTGGTATGTCCTGAAGACTTCCACACCCAATGCTTACAGTCAGTAGGCAACTGTAGCAATCAAGGGCAGGCCAGGTAAACCCTCTGAGAAAGTTCTGGGCCACCCCATAAGACCAGCAACCTGGACCAGCTGAAGTGCTGTCCAAGACCAACAGACTTTCACTCTGTCCCCTTGTTCTTGCTTCTGCTTCACTGGCACTGCGCTCTTTCATAACCCTAAACCAAGACTGGGATGCAACTGTCTGAACCTATGCAGCAAAGAGAAGATGATGTCACCACAGGCAAGCCAGGAATTTGCTGGAAAAATGTGGGGTCCATTGCAAAGCAGATCTTATGGCAACATGCAGCAAGCAAACAGACACAGAGGCCCCGACTAACTCATATTCCCGACTGGTGGAAAGTATCGAGCAACTGCTTAGCCCCCTTGTCAGCTCGACTTAGTGAAGAGAACCAGTCTTAGGAAAACCTCTGGAGACTTCATGGCAGAGGCAAGTCTGTAGATCAGTGCAGCCTTGCCCTTTCCAGGGCCTTGATTTCCTGAACACCAAGCTTTGATTAGGATTGAATCCTAATCTCAGGTTTTAGGTTTTAGGTGGAGACTAATGGTGACCCAAAAGAGAAAACAAGAACCACTTTCCTCTCCTGTATGTTAACATATTTACTGCAGAACTCTGCATAGGATGACTTGCTTTGTCTTCTAAGCCAAGTTGCATTTCCTGGCTTCAAACTGTCTGTTTTATAACTATAGATGGAATATGATTTATTAGCTTTGTCTCTTGCTATTTTAAAAAGAGGCTTTTATTGTGGAGAAGGAATTGTTAAAGTCCCATCACCTGAAAAATAGAACTTGAGTCTTCTCCAAAAAAACTAAAATCAACCTGTTTTCAATTGGAGATATTCCTTTATTAGTTTTAATTCATTTTTCAGCTCATCTGATTTTTTATTCATCATGCTTTTGATGAAAATTAATTAGTTTCCTTTAGAGCTGAAACAATATTACCATGGACACTCAGACATTGTTATACAAAAAAGCCACATTGTAAAGGGGCCCCAGGACTCAGAGCCTGCCTCTTATTCCCAGAGAGCTCACCTTACAATGAAGCCCCAGGAACAATGACGCTGCCTAGCTGTTGGAGCTCGGCCTCAGTTTCCCATCTGTGCAATGAGGGGTTTGAACCAGATACTCCCCAAACTTTTGTGTCATGAGCCCAACAAGACTAAATAGTATTTAGAGAATAGCTATATGAAGAATATATACAAAGGTTTATGTAAATCTTTTACAGATTGAACATCTTAGCCCAATACAGAAAGCCAAAAAGTAGTGATCACCTAGGGAAAAAGGGAGGAGACGGGAGAGGAGGAGTGGGCACAACCAGGTCCTGCTCACCTGGCTCCTGGGACCCTCTTGGGGTCCATGTCCTTGCAGATATTCCACAGACATACACCTCCCTGTAATTTCATCTCTGTTGTGGCAGGGAATTGTGCACCAAGTATACTGCACCAAAGAAAACTCATTTTCCTAACTAAAATTCTAATAAAGAAGAGGGGAGAGAGACAGAGAGACAGAGACAGAGACAAGGGAAGGGAAGAGAAGAGGTCACTTTTAAAACAAACCACTTAGTGCAAACCATAGCTCTCCAGCCTTGTTGCATACACATAACCTTGCTGTTTGCCTAAGGCCTTGAAGAAAGAAGTCAGTCCATTTACCTACTATGCAGCTGATTGGATCTGATTAAATAGACCCTTAATTTTATAAGACGTACAATTCTGTGTTCAAATTCCAGTATGAGTAGAATCATCAGGATTAATCAAATTATCACTTAACAAATATTTTTTCCAAGAAAAGGATTTATAATGTGGTACTTTATTAACTGCAATATATTTCAACAGAAC
Organism: Dinomys branickii; assembly: GCA_004027595.1. Taxonomy (NCBI): domain Eukaryota; kingdom Metazoa; phylum Chordata; class Mammalia; order Rodentia; family Dinomyidae; genus Dinomys; species Dinomys branickii. The sequence goes on from PVLD010011095.1 coordinate 15,590, forward strand.
ATCTGTCATCACACAAGAAATAAAAAAATGAAGTATTTTAATTTGGAGCTTAACTGCCAGGTCCAGAGAGGCAAGGTGGGACAGGCATGCAGAGGTACAGTGTCACAGAAAGGGATCCAGTGTAATGGCCCAGAAAGACATGCATGGATGTGCCCAGCTGAAGACAGCAGAAAAAGAGACACATGGTCAAGAGGCAAAGCTACTTTAGGGTGGAGGGTGAGGCGAGAGTAAACACCCATGTGAAGTCATGTAAGTTTGTCTTGGTTACTTTTTTCTTGTTGCTGTGACAAAATACCCAACGCCCAAAATGAAGGAAGGAAAGGTTTATTTAGCTTAAAGTTTGTGGAGGCTTCAGTCCATACTTGGCTGCTTCAAAGGCAGAGGGGCACATGGCAGAAAGCAAAATTCATGGCAGCAGGGCACAGCAAAACAACCAGCAAAAGGGAGGAATCGCTACAAGCTGCCTCTTTCCTTCCCTTACCTTGTAAACAGCCTACCCTCACCCAGGGGGTGTGTAGCTCTCACACAATGTCCATGCCCTCCTCTTCCACATGCTCAGGATGTGTACAAAGTCAGCACCCTGACTTCCTGCTGAATCACTCACCCAAATCTCTAGACTCCCCAAGTTGACACAATGTATCAACCATAACAAAGTTGTTTAGCAGAACCTGTGAACATAGCAGAGGGAAGAGCCCACTCTTTAGCTGGGAAGACATCCTGAAGCTGGCCAGTGCTGTATGTGCTGGTGAGACATTTAATATCTGCAACACACTGGGAAGACTGGAAATCAAGGAAAAAACTGTCCCTAAAAACCAACCCTTGGCAGGGTACGGTGGTACACACCTGTAAGCCTACCACTTTGGGAGGCTGAGGCACATCAAAAGTTCAAATCCTGCCTGGGCAACTTGACAAAACCCTGTCTCAAACTTTAAAATTTAAAAAGGGTAGAAGATGTAGCCAAGGCCCTGGGTTCTATACCCACCCACTACCACAAATAAACCAAGCAAAACCAAGCCAGACCAAACCTCTTGGCACAGTGGTCCTTAAACAGAAGCCTCCCTTTATCATCAAGACAAGATGCTCTATGTTTGGACTTTATCTTTTTCTTTCTTTTTCTCCCTGCCAGCACAGCTTAGTCAATTAAAAAGAAATTCATTTGCAGTGAGCATTTATTTAACATTGAACAATATTTTGCTATATGAGCCAAAAAATAATAAAAATAAAATAACATTTGAGTGAATAGAGAAAATTACTGGTATGCTTAGAATGTGGCTGAATTTCAATTCTGAAATTGCCTTTTCTAGAATAAGTTCAGTAGAAATAATATCTTACTGGAGCTTCTTCCTTATATGTAACTTTGTAAAAATCCAATTTAATAATGTTAGACCCAATTCCTGGTTACTTACAGGAGAAGGGTGGGCTTGTATTTCAAGATAAGCATATGTATTTCTGACTGAAGTAAATGATTGAAGTAACTTACACATGGCAGAAGGAAAGAGAGTCCCAGGAATTCATTAACTATAAGTTTAGGTTGCTGAGAAATGACACTTTCTTAATTTCATGAACTGAAAAATAAAAGAGCTCCCAGAGGACATACCCTCAAGCACACGTATGGACGCACACCCAGCAGAGGGTATGCAGCAAATATACTGTTCAAAGGGATCCCAGTAAAGATTTTCTATAAATTATGTTTATTGCATGAAAATAAGCAGAGTATAAGGTGTGAATTCTAAATGTGCTAAGGAAATTTCGGCCTCTGAGTTGGAAAAGAGAGGACATTAGTTTAAGGAATTTGATTATGTACTGATAAGTCATTTCTGAAAATAATATAGAGCATTCATCTTCAATCACAGTTGATGTTTTAGTGCACACTCCTCTCCCCAGCCTCCTTGCAGCCTTGCTTCCTCAGCCTTCTTGTTCTGTTTGGAAAGGGAGCCGCTCGCCACTGTATACATTCGTCACATCTGGGCGGATTGGTTCCTTCTTATCTGGCTCCCTGCTGCTCCCGAGTATTGCCGCCCCTTTGTAAGTCTTTGCACCACTAACACTTCTCTGCGCTGTCTCCTCCATACACATGCTCCTTTCTGTTTGAGCTTTACCTGAAATTCCATAAACATACTGAGCAGTTACTTAGGCCAGTGGAGTGATGGTGAGTCCATGGCATATGTGCTGCAGCGGGCTGTTTATCACTGAAAGCTCTAAAACAATATCACTGCCCTAGATGGTCCTGTCTTTGGCCCTGGCTCCTACCAGAAGACCCTGACTCCCTTCTCCTCCATGAAAGTCAGCAGTAGCCTGTGCCTCTCCCCTGCCCCCAAGCGCCCAACTTCAGGCTACTTAAACCTTGAACTGGCTACTTCCTGTGTGTTGCCTGGTGGAACTGTCAGCACAGATGAAATGTCACTTACTCCAAATCTGAGATCTGTGTTGGTGCTAGTCTCACTGGCTCTATCACAGAGGCGGCTGTCTTCTTTGCTGCCCCCACAACCTCCGGTTTCCTAGATCTCTGACAACTCCAACACTTTTCCTCAGAGTCTGCATTTGCTGTTTTCCCATGCAGTGTTGTTTTTCATCAGGAATTTTGTCATCCGCTGTACCGCCCCTGATTCTTCTCTGTTGTTTCTGTCCTCCACGTTTGCTGGAGTCCTCCACCTGAACTCACACACACCCCTGCAGTCTAGCTGTCCCACTGATCTTCAACTCAACATCTACACAAGGGAAGTCATTATTTATCACCCAGACGAGTTTCTATCAATAAGATCATCACAAAACTTGAAATAATATATCTTAAACTCGTCCACCTTGTCCATTCAGTTCTTAAATTCCATTGACTGTATTTATGAAATAGTAGTCACTCTACGTGTTAGTGTTCACTAGGGTTACATGTTAGTGTTATAGAGGAGATGGTAGCCAAGGCCAGAGGACTCAGTGTCAAACCAGGTACCTGCAACCGGAAGGCACAGCTGCTCAACCTCTTCAGAGCTCTTCAGTTACACTGCTTCCTCATCCCCACTGTCACACTTCACCCTCCATTGCTGGACTAAGTCCCTGCCACCATTTCTTCTGAAATAACTTTTGAAAGCCATTTAACTCTTGCACATTTAAAATAGAATATTAAGTTTATATGTATGTAGTTACAAGGAATATTTATTGTTAAATAGTGACATGTAAACATAAAACTTTTACATCATTCTTATGAATGGATCCCCTGGACTACATAAATACTAAAATGAATTGATATCAAATACTTCAAAAATATGTGGAAAAACATTTTCTTTGATGATTGGAGGTAGTGGTGATATACTGATGTTTCCCTTTCCCAGAATTTCATTCAAATATAGCATTTTTATTCTTGAAAAACAGTTTTTGACCACCATATCAAGTATATACCTGCCTCATCCACACAGGTACTCACCTATATATACACATGTGCACATTTGTACATATACAGATTGCATATGAAATTTCCAGTGACCCTAAACTCCTTTAAAAATTAATTCTGCATTGTTATTATGGTGATAATTTTTAGGACGCAATTGAGAAGAATACCATAGATATACTACAAACTTCATAAATACAAAATGCTAATTAGAATGGCATCCCTAGTTGATCTGGATGCAGGAGCATTTGTGTCATGGTGCTCTGATGGAACTGCCCCTGAGTTTTGGTGTCCAGGAGGATTTCTTTACATCCAGAAAACCTTTGTCTGGAGCTTTCGAAGCAGACTCAACTCTCTCTCCCACAGCCACGCCTTGCTCAGGGTACCTTGTCCAGGGTGGCAAGTCCTTGGGATCCATGCTGGTGAGGGGGAGCTTTCTCTTTTTAGAACAGGGCAGTCATGAAAGAGGAGATAGAAGGGCCTGGAGTTGAGAGGACCTCTTGGACAGTTTTGGGAAAGGGGGATGTATGGCATTAGTTATGCAGAAATTGGTTCCCTTAAATCTGCCATGCTTGGAAAGGCTCTAAGGCACAAACAACCCTGTGGAGCCAGTGCCTTCATCTGAAGACCACACTCCCATACTCCCTCAACTAAGTTCCTAACCTAGAGGGCCTCACCCCTCCTTTCTGCCTGCCCCTCTCTAGGAGGCCTACACATCGCCTCTTCTCTGAGGCCACATCCACTCCTCCAACTTGAGCTGTGTTGGGTTTTGATACCCATCATGGAGCACTGGGCCTCCTGCCCTCCTGGCAAGCTCCACAGGCTCCTTTCAGGCCGCACCCTGTTTTTGACTTTGTGTCTTTAGACCAAACACAATTACTGGAGTTTGGAATGGAATTTTTAGTTTCCCATGTCAAGAATTAAACTGGTTGGATATTTATATGAGAATTGATTTATTTGTCTTTATATAATTTTTGAGGAAAACTTGTTAAAACAGAAGGTAATATTTTACTTCGGGAAATAATACAAGGAAATATTATGACTTTGGAAGGTCTGTTAAACCTCACACTGACTATGTGTTTGAATTTAGAACAGGATGCAGGACTCACTTTGATAGATGCTTCTGAGAGGATGCACATTTGCTAACAGACTGGAGGCTGCCGGTGCCTGGCCATTGCCCTTACCACAGCATTGGTCTTTTGGGGACAAAGATCAGTTTTTTCTTTTTATTTCTGGTTTTATAACTACCTTAGTTCTTTTCAAAAACTCACAAGTAAATCTTTAAAAAAAACTTTTCCAAAATTCAAATAGGGTATTTATGATAGAAAAGCTGACAGACCTTTAAGTACTGAGGCAGTGCTCAGCACCACAATAAAATACTAGCTTTTCTAGAAAGAGGATTCAGAAGTTTTGAATAATACCATGTATTCTCACAAATGGGAGTGACCAACAGTTCACAAGTGTGAAGGGGCTGGAGGCCTGGGAAAGTTTGCTGGCTATAGTTAGCAAGTTTCCGTCTGTAAGTGAATTTCTGCCGTACAGCTGCCCTGCAATGATAGCCCACTACGAGACGATGTCTTACAGAGTGGAGAATGGCAGCCCAGGGACACAAGGCCTCCCCTTGGATCCAGCCTCCTACCTGCCAGCAAGCTGCAGAAACTTCCTCTCTGCTTCCAAGTCCCCCATCTGTCAAACTGCGGCAGCAATAGCCCTGCCCTAGCTCATGGGGTGGGGAGATCTGTGAATGCATGGAAGGCAGGTATACCAGAGCCTGGCATGCAGCAAAGTGTTACTCATTGTCATAATGGAAAATAAGACGCCTATTTTTTTTAATTTCTGAGAATTGTCTGAGTTCTTGACTAAACCTAAAAAAATCCTATATGCACATGATTAATAACTCAAACATACATAAAATATATGTCAGCATTTTCACTTGTTATAATGAAAATTGCCATTTTATTAAAATTCATTTAAATCTTGTTAAAAACAAAGATACTATCTACCCTTGAATAATAACCTTTTAGAGGCAGTGTCTTTCTTGAAGACATGATAGTCTTTTTTGTAAATTGAATTATTTGCTGATATTAACATTGGAATGAAGGAATGATACTATTTTCATCTTTCTTGAGAAACTGATATTTAATTTCTGCCTCATGTTAATGTTATAAGTATTCAATATATTTAAAATATCACTTGAAACTAATTTATACTTAATATTCCCATGTCTTTAAAATGAAAGCATAGTGTGCTTTTTTGTATTGTGTGTTTATGTTCTTGCGTTGTCACAGGTTTTCCCTTTCCTAGATCTATGTTTTAAACATACTAACCCTAAGGGAATAATAAATGAGATCAGTAATATCTTTGATTGGAAAACATGTCAATCATATAAGTGTGGCAAGGATGTGCATTTTTAGAGAGCCTCGCACACCAATCAGCATGGCTGGTGTTGGGCAGCCTGGTGCCTGTAATTTGTGGGGAAGCTTTTTGGTGATTTTACACAGCCCGCCAGTAAACCTGCCTGGTAGGTAGAAATGAGGTTAAACCCAGAAAAAAATGGCCTTTGGAAGAGAACTGGACATTGAAGCTAAATGCCTAAATAGCTTCAGACACCCCTTGAGGGAGAAAAACAAGATTTAAAGTGTTTTTATTAAAGAATACGATCTATAAATAAAGTAGTATATTTTCATACTCATGACAGATTTTGACAAATAAGAGAAAAATGTTCTCCTGATAGGAAAATTGAATTTGAATTGTGTTTTACACTATTTAATGCTGCTGGTGCACTGAGAGATTGCTGCAGAGTGGATGCTGAGTTAATCGGGGTGAACAGCAAGAGGAGGAAGGCCAGCATGGATTGGACAGCTGCACTTCATCAGCTGTCCTTCCCGACAGCCCTGTCAGAGCACTGGCTTCACTGCTGAGTCCCAGCCCCTCCTGTGATGATGGCCTCCTCGCAGGTGTGGGCTACTCTTGTTATTACTTGTGATTATTTAAGTCATTTTGAAATTTTGATTTTTAGAAATAGTTCTGGCTAATATCCCAAAGCAGCATGAAAAACTGACTGGCCAATAAAGAGAATAGAATCCTGTAATCTGTAGCAAAATAAATGGAACTGAAGGACATTGCATCAGGTGAAATACATCAGGCACCAAAAGACAAATACCTCATGTTCTTTCTTATCTACGGGAGCTAAAATTGTTGATCTCAAAGCAGAAGAGAGTAGAATAGTAATTACTAGAGGCTGAGCAGTATGTAGGGAGAGGGGAAAAGAGGGAGGTTGTGACAAGAGCCAGTGACAAAGTGGGGCGGGAAAGCAGGAATGAGTGCTAGAGTTCTGTATAGCACAATACAACTGCCATAGCTCACAATAACCTCTAATACAGTTTATGAGGAACTAGAAGACAGGAACTCAAAACTCCAAATAGAAGGAAAAAGTAAGGAAAGGATAATGCTAGTTGCCCTGATTGTACCAGTACACATTGTATATACATCTATTGGAATATCACACTCTAGCCCATAAATGTGTATTATTATTATGTGTTAATTAAGAAGAGGCCAGTCTAGAGTGATGGATGGTATAAAGCTTTTGAAGGATACTCAGTGTTTGGAAGTCATAGTGACATTGTGGGGACAGACTGCTGTCATTACCCATCACCATTGGGCACATGTCAGTTTCAGAAGAATTGCAAAAGAGAAGGGAGTTAATATTTGTGTAAAAAAATTCTTTCTTGACAGTTATTTCTAGAACATGCTATTTTAAGAAAGAAAACCCTATGTTTCCTTAATTTTACGTTCCATCTACCTTTATCATAATAATCACCTACCCAAGAGTCTAAGAGAATCATCTTACATGAAGGCAGGATGATCACTTGTAGTTCAGCTGATTGGTTCTGTCTTGCCACCTACCAGTGTGGATAAGAGATTCTTTGCCATTGGACAATATCATTTTGTATGTTGACTTTGTTGGTTGAAGTTTTGGAAATAAGTCTATGATTCACACTAATCCCAGAAAAAATGTGATCCTATGTATAGATTCTGGAATTTGTTCATTTATTCAACAGATTTGGAGGAAATCTATTAAGAGGCAGCTGCAGGGGATATGGCAGTGGAGCTGACTATCCTCAAGGATATACCTGGTCTGTGTCTTCAAATCATTGCGTGTACGTGTGTGTGTGTGTGTGTGTGTGTGTGTGTGCATGTGTGTGTAATCTAGTGGATTTTAAGATTGTAAACTGTCAGACAATTCTTGTAAATTTAAATTTAATGTATATGTGTGAATGTGCACATATTACTTTTATTTAAACATATGAATCTTACAAATTTCTCAACTTGAAAATAAGAGACATGGATTATTATGCCTCCTGGGAATAGCTAGAGATAAATAGATGATACATGCCTGGTAGATGAGGAGTTTGGGATCACTGGTCCACCATTCACATCTCAACTCTGTCCCTAGTCCTGGTAATGAGAAGTTACCTACGTGCTTCAGACATCAGATATCTCATCTGTCTGTGCAGATTAAGTCAGGTGCACACTTGAAACACATCTGACACTTGGTATATGTGAACTGTTTCTCTTTCTCATATCCTTACCCAAATTCTCAATACTTATTACCAGTGTCTACCATTAACTGCTCAAGGTGATCTGATTATTTATTGTAGGATAACGTAGTGACCATATTCCATAATGTGAACAGGAAGACCTTTCAAAGAGAATGGAATGCAATTTAAGAAATGTGTTGTTCATGAAAATTTAGTCACACAACTCACTTGTATACCTGCTGTAATGAATGACATATTGTGTCAACTTGAAAACTGAGAAGAAGCTTAACTAAGTGAGTCAGCAGGGAGCCAGGGTCCTCAGTTTGTAAATATCCTGAGCTTGTGGAAGAGGAAGCCATGGAGATGGCGTGGGGGGATAACCAGCATACAATATAAGGGAGGGAAAGAGCCCCCCTCCTTTTGCTCTTCTTGCTTTTGCTGTCTTTTGCTGCCATGAAGTGTTGCCCCTCACCATGCCAACCTACCTTGGAGCCAGCTTATTACAGACTGAAACCTCCACAAACTGTGAGCTTTCTTTCCTTAATTTGGAGTGTCATGTGTTTTGTCTCAACAACAAGAATAAAGTAACCAACACACCTGCTTTCTTTAGAAGACTTAAATATGGCAATTAGTGTTTTCTGTAATATCTTCTAAAAATACAGGAAGACTGTTTAACAGATTTTAGGTCAAATGTCAAATGAAGGTACCTGCTGCAGCCTCCCCTATTGTCTCACATAATAGAAGTAATAGAAAAAGGTGCACTGAGAGGGACAGATAGACACATAGAGAGATAATGTAGAAAAGATGAAGTGGAATTATGAGGAATTCCTCAAAAGAAAGAGCAGATGATACTGGATAGAAAAGCAACCTACAAAAGGAAGAATTAACACTGAGGCAGGACCCTGGGCACAGGAGAACCACTGCACATGCTGGTACTTAAGCTCCTGCAGCTCCTTCTGCCACATGCTGTGTATGTTGTGCTTCCCCCTTCTACCATGCTATGGCTGTAGGTATGTGTGCCCCTGGGTGAGAGCTATGAGCATTAGAATCTAGTCAGAGACGGGCCAGTTCTCTCCCAAAGTAGAAGCAGAAGACCATACAGGGCCAAAAATTCATCTGGATGAGCACTCTGGCCAATAACACATTCCCATCTTCTCACTACAGGGCACACACACAGCAGACAGTCTTCCAGAGAAAGATGAATGAGCACAGGACAGGGAATCACAAGACAGTGGGAAATGACAACCCCATAGAGTGGCACACTCAACTAAGAATATTTATAGAGGGAAACAGGGAACAGAGGAAGCCTATAGGAACTACTGTAAAGATGCACTTATTATTTTAGGAGAGGTGCAGAAACACATTCCAACCATTAAAAATTGGTGATCCGAGAAATTAAACATTGCTTGCTGAAGTAAAAAGTAGAATCAAGAAGAAAGTAGATACAACTGGAGAGCAACCTTAGTAATTCTCCTAGAATCTATCAAAACTAGAGTAGGAGATGTAATATTTTTAAGTTAAAGAACATAGAAGATAGAGCCAGAGGTACCAGCTCTTACCTGTTGACAGTTTACTTATAATAGGAGAATATAGTACAAAGAAATCCCAGGCAGTTTCCACAAAGAAAGACAAGTTAAAGGAGTCATTAGCTGTCAATAAAACAGAAACAAACTTAATTAAACACAATACCCTCAGTGAGTAGGTAGGGTCTTAGTCAAGGTCCCAAGGCAAAACAGAAGTAGAACTCTGCCCTCTTCCAAAGATCAAAGTGAAATAACAATAGTAAAGACTTGTTCAGGTATTCAAATACTCAGACACTTGCCAACTTACAGACTGAAAGAATTAATAAAGGATAGATTCCTGTAGTAAGAAAAGTATACACAGATGAAATGATAATGAAGAAAGAGTTCACTGAATCTCACTGTTAAATTTAAATGAACTTTACTGTGAACAGTATCAACTAATGGTCCAAAGCTATCAATAATCAGGGATATGGGGGTTGAGGGGAAAGACAGGTGGAAGTGGAGGATGAAAAAGCATTACCAATGTTCTTATCTTGTTCAACAGAAAGATACACCTAGAAAATGAGCCTAGGTATACATGTAAAGTTTGAATAAGTGTTAAAAATTTAAAAATGGCCCGTAGAGGAGTAGAATTTGAAATTGCAGCTTGCAGGCTACTGCAAGCAAAGACAGGAAGAGGGCTAAAAAAGAAACAACCTAGAATCGGGGAAAATAAGCATATAAAATATCAGTCTGGTCAAACAGATCAGTAATTTCAGTATATATAAGGATTTTTTTTTTTTTTGGCAGTACTGGGGATTGAACTCAGGACCCTGCACTTGCCAGGCAGGCGCTTACTCCACTGAGCTATATCCCCAGCCCAGTAATTTCAGTATATGTGACTAATTTAAACCTACCTCTGAAAGGCAGAGCCTTTCAATACAGTTTTAAAAACAGCTACATTATACGCTTTTTACAGGATTTACATAATTTTTAATGATATTGGTTGAAATAAAAGCATGTAGAAACATGTCAGGCAAATGTTGACCGTGTAATTATGCTTAGCAATATTAATATAATAGAAATTAGATTTCAAGGGAAAAGTATTAAAATGGACAATCGTGTTGAAAAGAGGATCCAGCAAGAAATTATAATAATAATTAATGTACCATCACCAAGTAGATTGAATCCCCAAAATTGTGGGGATTACTAAGAATTACATTATGGAAAAAAAAACTCCCAACCATTGAAATAGGTACTTTTAGCTAATTGAGTGTAAAAGGAAAATATATTAATTAAATAGAGGACATCTTACAAAATTCTACTGGCAACTACTTAGTAAGAAATTATTATAAGCATTAAGTTTAAAGTCTAGATATGGGCAAAGGTATCTGTGGTGATGTTATTCTGAGACATAGTGTCATAAGACAAAATGAAAGGAGGAAGAGGAAGAGGAAAAAGGAAAAAGAGGTATAAAGATTAGAAAGAGACCAAATGTCATTATGTCAGAAGATGTCACTGCATACGTGGAAAACCCATGGGAAGGGGCTCATTTGAAGGACTCATCTTGCTATCAATTGACTTTTAGGCTTCATGAAGGATTCTGAAAGATGACAAGCTATAAGGTTGACAGGGAAAATAAGGTTTAAGATCATCAAGGTTTTCCTGTTCATTAAGACTAATTAGAACAATGTAATTTCAATGACTATAGTCTCAGCACTGAGAAGGCTGAGGCGGAGCATCGTTACAAGTTTGAGGCAGCCTGGGCTACATGGTGAGTTCAAGACCAGCCTAAACTACAGACGGAGGCTCTCTGTCTCAAAATAAAGCAAAATATAATTAGACAAAATTATAATACCCTATTCACCATAGCAAGCTAAACTTTTAAATATTCTTTAATAAGCTCAAGAACTGTACAGGAAAGTATAGGACTATAATAAACTCTTAAAAGATGAACAAAAGGAGTGATATAACAGCACATCAATGTACGTACATGAATGAACCTGTACATGTACCTGAATGAATATGATGATATCAACTTTCCCCAGATGAATTTGTGAATTCAGTACAATTGGGAAACTAGGCACTTGATTCTAAAATTAAAAGGAAGTGTTTTAATAAGCCATAGTATATACATACTATAGAATAAAATGGATTCAGTAAGGATAAAGAGGTGAATGGGAGTGTGGCTAGACATCCAAAATGTATTTTTATGTGGAAAAGAGGGAAACTGCAAGACAGTAAATGTAACAAGATATCATCATCTTTTTTTAAGGAACAAAACAATATGCATCTCATTAGTACATGTATGCACAGTACGTCCAAATAAATTGAAGAAGTTCCACAATAAATCACACCAAAGCATGAACTCCCTCTCTGGAAAGGAAGGATGGGAACAGAAAGTAGAAAACTTTCCAAAAAGTGCCTCAGTCATCCTTCAGAGTTTTTTGTATTTATACATCAGGCGCAGAGTCTCAGCAGGAAAACTAGGGAAAGGTAGATCTATACCACATCCTGGGAGCGAACGATGCTTTCACAGGAAGAGAAGAGGATCTCCCCAGGAGGTGTCAGTGCACATCATAAAGATAATAGACTTGTGATACTGGCACAGGAAGGTGCAGCTTCTTTTTCCTTTGGTTATCTAGTGTAACAAAGACTTCAAACTCTAGTTGGTGAAAACAGCATTGTTGTTTTTTATTTCCTTCATGATTCCGTGGGCTGTAAATTGGAAAAGGGCTCATTTGAGGAACCCATCTCAGGCCCCTTTTCTAAGCCGGGTGACTGGGCAGGAGGTCTACCTCCAAGGTGTTTTCTCCCCATTGTCCAGGGCTCTTTCCTGGGGGCCCGAGCCTCTGTTGCAGCAGGGCCACAGGGAGTAGCACTGCCTAGGTGATAAAATCTTCTTGTCGTTTCATTGTTTCAGATTTCAGTAACTGAAAATTTCCACTCACACTGTTTTCTCAGGTAAGATAATTTACCAGAGATCCAAAGTTAAACAAAATATAAATTCTCACTCACCAAATTGTCAAACATTTTAAAAGTTTAATAATATCAGGTATTGGGCGGTATAACAAGATAATGGGATTTTTGAAATGCTGTTAATTGAATTATAAATTAATACAGGCTTTTTGGAGAACATTTTGGTGGAATCTTACAGTGATAAATCCCATACTCTAAAACCTTTCAGTGTACTGCTCTAAGAAATAGTTGCTCATTCTCACAAAGAGATACTCAGATGCCATTGTCAACTAGAAGCAGTCTAATGTTCCTAAGAGGTGATTTAAATGACCTACTGTATATCTAAATACAACCTTATGCATAAAGGTCAATGCAATGCTATGCATAAAGATCAGGAAAGGATGCTGATCAAATCTCACTTTCTACTAGTTACTTAAGTCACACACATGCACACACACACCTGTTTAAACAGAATTCATGTGTAGCTTCATCTGATATCTTTGTCAAATTGAAGCTGCTCCTGTGCTTGATTGCTATAGTGCTGGCAGAGGTAGTAATCACTGAGCCGGCGTTTTGGGTTTGGGGAGCACTGGCATGCTTCAAACTGAAGAGTTTCAGCTCACCCCCTGCTGCTTGGGAGCCACCAACAAAGAAATGAAATGAGTAATTTGAACACAAATGGGAGAAAGCAAGACTCATTTCCATACCAGGGAGAATTTGAATGTCTCCACCAGAAGGGGTGTCTGCTAACTTGGTGCTCATTCAACAGCCTTATTTGGGCCTGACGCTTCTTTGTAAGCTGCCTTCATGAGCCTGAAGTAATTCACAGAGATTGATTTGTAAAACATTCTGAATCAATTAAGGCTTTAATCAGCAAAGTAGCAAACTTCTCATGGCTTGTGGACTAATTTTACCGTCTCCCATCAATGTGAACCTAAAATGGAAAAAAAGAAAACAATTAAGAGGGTGCAATTATCTGTCCTGATTACTGAATTAGAGGAGTTTGTGTTTATCTGTCCCAATGTGAAGGTGAGCATCTTCCATGGAAAACAGTCGCAGCAGCTGTGGCATGCAGGAGCCCCACTGTGGCGTCAGGCTTTTCACGCAGACCTACTTAGCATGAGAGACTCCAGTTAGCACTCTTTAAGTGACCCAGTCTCAAACAAAGGCTCCTGGGTACTATTATGTATCAGTGCTTTGGAGAACAAGGTTGGAAAAAGTATCTTGCCAAGGATGCCAGGAGTTTCTCACACAAACATCTTATTTGAATTGCTGCATCTACAGATCTATGTACTTACACAATGATTAGGAAATTGCTTTACTTTATTTAGACCAGCTCTCAGCAGTGGGCACATATTAGAACCACATGAGGGGCTTTGTAAAGTCTCCCAACCCACCCAGAACAATTACAGATGAGGAGTTAGGAAGCCAGGCTCCGGTGCTTTCCAAAGCTTTTTAGGCAATTCCCTGTCTGCAGCCCAGACTGAGAGCGCCCGACTTAGATAACACTTCCAGGGCAGATCAGTCTCAAGGTTATTATGGAACAGTGACTATAGCATTTTGGAATACAGTGCATAATGAACACGCATTCTTTCCAGAAAAGACTTTTTATTAAATACATTACTAGAGTTAATTTTCACAACTTTGTCAGGTTTTTTCAGAAAGAAAAACTGATTTTCTCAAATAATGATCTCTTAATTCTTGATTTGGAAAAGGTGGTCATCCAGAAGGTTTCTGGGGCAAAGTTTGAATAATCAGTCACTCCCTTAGTTTTTCTTGAAGTGTTAGCTGTTACTGAGGGAACCTGAGTATGGGTTTCTCGTGTTTCGTTGAGAAGTTACTCTCTTAGCTGCTTACAGGATACATAGAGAACCACTGGCAAAACTCAACTTGCCTTGTGTCATCCTGAGCTGCTCACCACTGTCCCAGACTGGGATCTCCTACTCAGCCAGATGATCCCAGCTCCTTGAAAAGAGCATAGAGAATAGATATCCTTACACCTGCCAGTCCCTTCGGCTGCTCCACCACCCTTCCAGGACTTACCAAAGAACTTTCTCTGACAGGGAGTCTGGCAGAGACTTTTCTGTGCTGCTCGGCATTTCCACTGAGGTCTAATGTCTGTTGGATATTAGCAACCCATTGTCTGGCTGGTCCTTTAAAAAATCATCATAAAATACACATTACACAAATATTACCATTTTATTTACTTTTCAGCATCATGTTCAGTGCTATTAAGCACATTCACACTGTGATGCAGCCATCGCCACCACCTGTTTCCTGAACTTTTTCATCCCTCCCCACCTGAAATTTCGTCCCCATTACACACTGACTCCCTATGATCTCTACCCCTGTAACTTCTACTTTCTGTCTAATTACCAGTGCTAGGTGTCTCATAGCAGTGGACTTATACAATAGTTGTCCTGTGAAGTTGAGTTTCTTTCACCTTGCATAATATTTTCAAGGTCCATCCATGTCGTGTGCATCAATATTTTATTGTTTTTCCTGACTGAATTATTTTTCATTGTATGGTAGGACCACATATTGTCTGTTGTCCACTGGTAGACATTTGGTTGTTTCTACCTTTTGGCTATTGTATAAAGTGGGTGGGAACATGACTGTTCAAGTACCTGTTTGATCCCTCTGGGTATATATTCCTGAGAATGGAATTGCTGGGTTACATGGTAATTCTGCATTTAATGTTTTAAGGAATTGTCCTACCATTTTTCCCTGTGGCTGCACTGTATTTCTAGCAACAGGACATACAAGTTCCAATTTCTCCATATCCTTGCCAACATTTAATTTCTGTTTTCCTTTTTTCTTTCAAAATAAACATCCTAATGAGTGTCAAGTGGTTGGGGGTCCATCTTTAATATAACTCCATCTGGAACTAGCTCACCTTTATTGTTTTTACCCATGAGAAAGATTGTTTTTATTTTGAAGTGGGCAGAGACATCCAATCGTTCTGTAAATATGCAGCAATCCCCATTGCCAGCTGTGGGTCTCCCACACTTCTGTGGAACCTGCAGTGTGCTTTACTTCATCTTTTTAGGTATCATTTTAAACAGAGTCTGTGTTCTAATTTTCTGTATTCCCATCAATTAAATTTTCAATAATCTCTTGGAAGCTGTATCCCTCTTTATTCACTTTGTATTTACAGACCAATTTTGAGTTTTTTGCTGTCATTTTAGTTGAGTTTGGGGAGGGAAAAAAGGTGAATATCTATTGACAATTGTCACGATTCCCGAGTCTCACTATGTAAACAGCTCCCTCACTTTCCTGCCTGAATTCTCATTATATTGAAGAATAAGACAAAAGGAGAAGGCAGAGAGGAGGTTAAAACATTTCAATAAGTGATAAGGGGATAGTGGAGATACGGTTTATACCTGCAGCAAAGTGGGGTTCTTAACTCCAAACTCAGAGGTGAATGTGGCCACTCTGACTCAGGCAGAGCTGTGTGCCATTCATTTTGCAGGAGGACCGAAGGGCTGGAGCACGCAGCTACACACAACCTCTGCAGCCCCAGTATTCACCCTGAGCTGTCACACTCCTCTCTCTCTAGAGATGTGAAGAACCTGGAGGCAAAGGAAGACAGAGACATTGATAGTGATGAATTCTCTCCACAAAGAGAGGGCAGGGAGTACCTGCAACCTGAAGCTTTCCTGTTTAACGGGCTGTCCTTCACCCTATTTGAACTTGATCTCTGACCACAGTCACCATGTGGTTGCCCATCTTGACCATATTCTCTGTGCTTCTATTCAACTTCCCACCACTCTTCCCCTTGGAATGAGTACAGGCCCCTGGTCTTGGAGTGATGTTTGCCCAAGAAGATAAGATTTATAGGACCCTTACGCACAGGAGGGAGGGAGGGGCATGGAGTGCCATGGAGGGAGGATGGCCACCGTTGAGGAGGAGTCACTAAGTAAAGAAGGCATTCCCTCTATCTCCCTTGGGATTTTGCAGTGTGGTAGAAGTAAGACCACAGGCTCAAATGTTTTTTTGACATATGATATACCATTTATGAGTGCTTCTGCCTTCAGAGACAAAGGAAAGAATGGCCACCAGCTAGAAAGAAGCCATGTGACCGTTTCATCTCAATTCATGTCACATGAGTTTTGTGGATGTCTTCTCCATCATCTAAGTGCACCCTAAGGTCTTTATCCCCTGCATCTTTCCAGAACTGTTTTTGGCATGCACAGCCAGGGTAGTGCATGTGGTAAACACTTTAAATGCAGATGGACAACAGAGAGTGAGGGGGGTGGATTAACAGCTCTGAAAAGAGACTGATGTGTATTCCAAAGGATAGAGAACACAGTAATATACCAGAAGGCAGGACAGAAACTGAAGGATGTATTTTGATAGCTGATTTTTAGATATTTTAGAATATATAACCTAAACTCAGATTATCAGGAGGTTGATTTCTGTGGTCTACAACTATGAAATCAGAGAGCCTTTCTTAGGTCTCCAGCCACACTGGAAGCTGATGCATGCACATATTCATTAATTCAGCAAATGCTGATTGAGGCCCTCTCGTTGGCCAGGCCCTGCTGCAGGCTCTGGGAATTCCACTGGTGTGCAGGACAGAGATGATCCTCTTCTACTGAGCACCTGCCCAGGAGAAGATAGGAAACAAGTCAACAGATGCGTGACTATGATAATTCCAAATAGTGATTTGTGCTTCTCGTGGTGAGAGACAGTCAGCTGTTTTTCTCAGCAGAGAACAAGGACACACTTTAGGCAGGCAGGAGTTGTGTGTTTAGAGAAATAAATTCAGAGTTGCTAGGTCATAACAGCTAGGAGGGCATAGGGTGGGATGATGGGCCTTAGGGGCCAGCCCTGCAGAACAATGCC
This sequence comes from Dinomys branickii, assembly GCA_004027595.1. NCBI lineage: Eukaryota > Metazoa > Chordata > Mammalia > Rodentia > Dinomyidae > Dinomys > Dinomys branickii. The sequence continues at coordinate 32,818 of PVLD010011095.1, forward strand.
CAGGCTCACACAACCTCTCATACCATTCCAGAGAGGTTACAGACTCCCCCACCTGCCCAGAATCTGCAGACTACAGGGTGATTCAGGAGAGAAACTTACCATCCATCTGGAGCTGATTAGAGGGGGGAGCAACCATCCCAGCCCCCTGGCCCAAGGTGGGTGTGTTTAGGGGTGGTGGCAGTGGAACAGCAGTGGGGAGCAAAGCTAAGGAAGAACTGGGGAGGACTTTGATTTACAGGCTGCAGGGTTTTAATTTGATCCCACCAAGGATGAGAGCTGGGTTTCCCAGAGAGAGAAAGGCCTATAGCTCCCGCCATTACCCGCACTTGGTGTTCTCCTGCAGTACTCATATGCAGGATGGGCCATCTCCTTCCTACTCCTGTGGCAGCCACAAACTGACCAGCCAGAACGCTGGTGGGTGGGGATGGGTCTGCATTCCTAGTATAATGGATGTCATATTCTCCACGTGGTGACATAGGAATAAGGTTTAATAAAACACAGAAGAGGCATGATTTTATCATGTTGGGTTCAGTGAGATAAAAACTGATCTTACCCAGTCTCAGTCTGAGGAGATGAGTTCAAGCTGGGCTGCAGGGGAAAAAAAAGTCCACACTCAGGACAGAGAAGACCACTAACTGAAAGCATGTTTTCCTCAAGCACAAGAAGAACTCACAATTTGACTAGGTTAATATGGAGATATATAAATATGTAGCTCTTGGTTAAAATAATTTTAAAACTTATAATATACCTTATCATCTTTAGCTTATTTTTCAGCTTTGAGATTTTGTGTGTGTGTACATGCGTGTATGTGTGTATGTGTGTGTGTGTGTGTGTGTGTGTGTTTTTAATCAGAATTTTCTTTAGGAAGAGTATGCTTTCTTTCTTAGCTATCATTCCCTTGCATTAGTGTGTTCTTTTTAAAATTTTTTTCATGCAAGAGATAAATATTATTTCTGTCAGACCATTACTTATCCTTTATATCTTTCTAGAGAGGATCAGAGTCCACTGACTGCATTAAACCTCTCATAAAAACCCCGTTTCATAACTCGAGAGTGATTTTGGTTTGAATGTTTAGCAGAATGGTAATCCTGGCACATTTAGCCACTGTGAGGAAGGACTGCAGCTGAGTGGCATGTAAAGTTCAGAAGAAATGCCCTGATCTGATGAGTCATAGGTCAGCTTATAAATTGGCAGGAAATATAACCAAGTAACCTAACATTACCCAGTAGAGTGTTTTTGTTTATTGCTTATTAATAAATAATAAACCTGTCACCAATCATCGATTCTGAAAAATGTGTTTCTTGGTTCATTCCAGTGAATGCTGGAATCTGAGCAGGGGAGATTTGTCTCATGAAAGCACTATGGTTATTAAATACCACCAAGGAGACCCTTGATATAATGAGATTAAAACTGTCTGTACAGAGGACAAGATTTTATTAAAGCAGAAATAGGAAAAGAAAGCCACCTTATCAAAGTTAGATTTACAGACTGGGTGACATCTGCTTAATAAATTTGCGATTTTTGTTGAAGACATAATTTGCATTACCATTAGATAAAATAAAATATAAGAGTTTCTTCACAACCAGATAATGTAATGTACTCTGCTATTATGGCCAAGTCCTGTTCCTTCATCTGTAATTTTCTTCCACAAGAATTTACTAATGTTTTAATGTTGCACTGATATATACTCTAGATTTGTATCCCAATTTTAGACATTACCATAAATATAAATTGGTATTTGTTTGTTGTGTTTCTTCGTGAACTGAGGGAACACAAGCACCTGGGCCGCTGTTTGCTATGGTATCTTCTTCGCCTCCAGAGTGAGAAACATCTACCTTGCTTGCTTTTGTTGCCTGGTATTCTGAGAGGAATGCATGATGTGCACAGTATCATTGCTCTGTAAAAGAAAATGTAAATTACTACATTACATTGTTGGAAGGCAATAATATGGAAGGGAAATATGAAGTCAATTGACATTTTTCATTCGGGAAAAACAAAGCCGATTCTGGTGATTCTGTGTGGGGAGTTCTACTTGACTTCAGAGCACTGTCAACTGAAGATTTCTTTTTTGAAAAAGTAGAAACTAATGCAGTGTGCATTTTGGCCCAGTTGCATTTTTCATTTGTCTATGATCTCAATCAGGGGAGCAAACCCACAGGGAAGCAGGCAGGCAGCTGAGTCAGGGCCACAGGAGTTTTCCGGATGCCACTCCTCCACCCAGCGTGGGTCATAGCCCCCTCTCCTGCCAACAGCCCCTCTTCCTGAGCCCGACACCCTCTGTTCCCCATCACTCAATGAGCCACCTGACAGCCACAGTGTAGCTATCATTTCCTCGCAGGTCAGAAAATGTGGGCTTGCTGTTTCTAACTTTTGAAAATTAAGACTTTTGAGACTTTTGCTGAAGAAGGACATTTTCTCTCAGGTAGTCAGTCACTTGCATGTGGAGGTGTCTGACTGCCCAGCCAAAGTGGGCTTGGGGGTTAACATTTAGATTAAAAACCGGTCTAACACATTGCCTACAACCATGAACGATTAATATATTTGTTCCTCTGGTTACCAAGGGTAGAAAATGGAAATGCTGTTTAAATTGTTTTATTCAAAAGAAATGCCATCTGATATTCATTGTTGCCTGAGTATTACAAGTTAAAAACTTCATGGATTGATTTTAGATCATCCATCTAAGGGTGATGCAAAAGGCTCCGTGTAAATGGAGTCATGTCATTGTACCATTAAAACTAGAAATGATCAAAACAATAAAAGCCATTTAAAAATGCATCATCCTTTAATACAAAGCCTTGGTCAGCGCTCAGAAAAGTTTATGTAAAGCCATATAATACTTTGCTTTAAGACTCCATAAAGATATTATAATCTAGGCCATGGTTTCCATGGGGTTTTGATGTATTAAATTTAACTCTCGTATTCCATAAATTTACTCTAATATATCAGGTAATTGCCGTTTCTCATTATTTTTACAGCTCTTCACCCCTTTTAAGCTGAGGTAGCTGACCTTGTGCACTGGCTTCCAGGGCACGGTGGTGGCTATCAGGAGTAAAAGAACAGCTCAGTAAGGGTGTAACCGTTATGTTGAACAAGTAGGACTTGAAGAGTGTAATAAATTTTAGTAAATAGCTCTTCTTCCTGTCTCCTGCTGCCTATTCAAAGCGTTCTCCTTAGAATAGCTCTTCCCTGACCTCTTGGGAGAAATCTCTAGCAGGTGCAATGTACTTCTTTAAAAAATAACTTTTAATTCTAAATAATTTACACTTATAGAAGTGTTGTGAAGCTGGCTCAGAGTTTGTAAACACTCTCCACCCAATTTCTTGTAGTAGTAGTAGCATTTTATATAACCTAATACACTTATCACAACCACAAAATTAACACTGGTAGCCCACCCCTTCCTACACCATGGAGCTTAGTCTGAATTCACTCATTTCTCCCTAGTATCCTTTTTCTGCTGCAATGTCCACTCAGCCGCCAAGATACCATGTCACATTTGGATGTTATGTGTCCTTTGTCTCCTCCAACATGTCACACTTGCTCATTATCTCACTGTAGTTCATGACCTTGATACTTTGGAAGGTTATTGGTCAGGTATTTTGTGGAGATTATTTGATTGACATTATATTAAGTCTATAGATCAAATTGGAGAGAATCTGACCTCCTTACAGAATCAATTTTCAAATCTGTGAACATGCTCTACCGTTCCATATGTCTACATCTTTGTTGATTTCTTTTTTCAGCATTTTATAGCTTTAGCATGTAGACTGTGTACATGTTTTGTTTGATTTGTACCTGAATTATTTTCCCTTTTCTTTTTTGGTGCTGATGTAAATGGTAGTTTTGGGATTTGGCCCTCCCTCCAAATCCCCATTGTTCATTGCTGGTATGTTGGGAAAGCGGATCCTCATATATTGACTGTATATTTGGCCATCTTGCTAAGCTCTCTTATTAGTTCCAGCAACTTTTCACATGCACTCTGCAGGCTTCTACATAGGTAATCACTTTATTTGGGAATATAGCAGCTTCATTTCTTCCTTCCTAATGTGTTTTATTTCACTTCCCTACCTGGCTGCACTTGCTAGAACTAAGCAGTAAGTAGTACTGGGTGGTGAGAGAAGATATGTCCTTGCCCCTAACTATAAGGAGAAAGGTACCAGTCTTTCAAGTTTAAGTAGAATGTAAACTGTACTTTTTGTGCATTTGTTCTATATTTAGTTGAAGAGTGTCCCTTCTATTTCTCATTTTTTTGAAAGCTTTTATCATGAATTTATGATAAGCTTAGTCAAACTCTGTATCTATTGAAAAGATCATATTATTGGGGTCATATGTTAATAAAATGTATCATATTGATTGATGAACCCACCATACATCTTCAGGTGAACCCCAATCAGTAACAATGTATCATTTCTTCGTATACTTTTCTATGTTTTGGGATGCAATTTCCTAATATTTTGTTGAGAATGTTTGCATATAAATTCACAAGAGGAACTCACTGATACTTTTGTTTGCCAGTAATGTATTTGTAAAGTAATGTGGACCTCATAAAATGGGCTGAGCAATATTCTTTTTTATTTTCTATAGGAGATTATATGGAGTTTATGTGTTTGGAAGATTTCACCAAAGACAGGACCTAGACTGAAAGTTTTGTTTTATCACATTTTGCTTTTAAAGTTTCAACTATGAATACCATTTCATTAATAGATAAAAGACTATTCAGGTTATATGTTTTGTACATTGAGTTTTAGTAGCTTGTTTCTTTCAGAGAGCTAGCCCATATCTTCTAAATTGTTTTCTGTAGGCATGGAATTGTTTGTGATAGCTCTTTCTTAGTATTTTGGCATACATGATACCAATAGTGATATCACTTTTAGTCCAATGTTGTAACTTACGATTTCTTTCTTTTGTCTTGATCAGCTGGCCCAAAACTCTATCTTTTTTTTTTGCTATTTAAAAAAAAACAGCTTTTGGTTTGACTGATTTTTTACTTCTTTTCTGAGATATGAAGTGAATAGATGTTCAGAATATACATGTAAAAAAATCTGAATCTCCTTCCACTTAATACCCTACTACTTCACATGCATTATAGAACCTTGTCACATATAGTCCCAATTCCTTTCTGCTTTTTACTATTATTGTCATTCATTTGACTTTTACATGTGCAATAAAAATATATTGTTGCCATCATACCTTTAAACAGTCAATAAGCTGGGCGTGGTGGCAAATGCCTGTAATCCCAGCACTTGGGAGGCTGAGGCAGAAGGATCCTTACAAGTTTGAGACTAGCCTGGGCTACAAAGTGAGCTCAAGACCAGTCTGAACTGCATAGGGAGACCCTGTTTCAAAAAGACAAAAAAAAAAAAAAAAAACCATAAACAGTCAATAATATTTTAGGATACTAATTTAACTTACATTTTTTGTTCCATTTATTAAGCTCTTTACTTCTTTCTGTACTTCCAAACCTTGGCATATGTCATATTCCTTCTTCCTGCAGAATTTTCTGAATGTTGCTGAAGATTTTCTGTTGGCAAATAACTCCCAGGTCCATAGTTGTTTTTGTCTGAAAAAGTCTTCATTATTTTTGAAGGATGGCTTTACTGGGTATAGATTCTGTGTTGACATATTTATATTCAACATTTTATAACCACACCAGTGTCTCTTTGTCGGCATGGTTTCTAATAAGAAATTCACATTAGGCATTGTATTATTTTTTTCTTTAGCTTCCTGAGAGATTATTTTTGGATTTTACCAGTTTGAATATGAGACCTAGATGGGGGCTTGTGAGTTTTGTTTCATTTTTTTTTTCCATGCTGTTTGGTGTTCTGTCCACGTTTTGGATCTTTAGTTTGATGTCTATTGCTAATTGTGGAAACTTCTTGGCCATTATTATCTTAGCAATTTCTTCTGTCCCTCCTTTTTTCTTCTGTGACTTTTAGGGTCCCAGTTACATGAATATTAGGCTGTTTAGCTGGTTAGCTTCATTTGCCATTTTCTTCTTTGTATTTCTGCTTGAGTAATTTCTTTTGACCTATATTCAAATTCAATAATTTTGCCTTGGATCTTTCAAATCTATTCAAGATCCTATCAAAGGCATTCTTCATCTCAATATTGTGTTTTCTATTTCTATCATTTAATTTTTATAGCCATGTTTTTGTGTGAAGTAGCCTGTCTGGTCTTATATATGTTTTCTACCATTAGAGCCCTTTACACACTAACCATAATTGGTTTAAATGTGTTACATGATGGGTCCAATATCTATGTCATGTCCTAGTTTGGTTATGATCATTGTTTTGTCTCTTTGTGAAGTGTTTTCCATGCATTATTTTGTGTGCTTTATATTTTGTTGTTCGTGAAAATTAGATCTGCTGTACAGGACAATCAATACAACAGTAGCTATTTCTCATGCTTGAAGATGATCATACCTTTCTTCTACTAGGCATTCATATGAGAGTTTGTGTGATTTAGTTAAAGATCAGCCTGAGTGTAAAACTTGTTGTTGCTGTGGTTACCCTAATTCCCTTCAGAGCCTCATATTCCTCTAGTGACATCTTGTGTTTAGGATGTAGACTGGCTTTCCAGGAAGACCTTCACCTTGCATCATTCCCCAGAAAAATCTCCCTTACAGCATCCTCAGCTATTTTGTTTTACTTAGCGCCTTTGCATATGTGGGTGGGGTATAGGGATGAAGGGAATTCTCTTGTGTTCTAACAAGTCCTATGAACCTGAGTCTCCAGGTCATGACCCTCATAAGTGTCCTGCTCCTTCTCAATGTGCCATGCTGGGCCTAGCACCTAACCAATCCTGCCTCTCCCAGGGTAGAACCGTTTTCCCCCACTACCCTACCCATCTGCACTGAGATCCCTAGAGGGCCCCATGCTACAGAATCTTTTGCTCTTTCTCCTGCTTATTAAGGCTAGTGTAGATAGGGAACGTGAGTACAGCAGGGTTCAGTGGGGACTGTCATTCCCTGCCTGTGGCTACAGTAGGTTTCTACCAGTGCCTTCAGGCTATCATTTTGTGGTGTTTTTGCTTTGTCCTTCCTCCTACAGATTAAGGTATGTGTTAGTGAACATAGGAGAGAACCGTAGAGCATATTGTGCTTGCTTCCATCACCACAGGTAGAGGAGGAGCAGAGCTTTCTTAGAATTCCCACCCATCTGCTCTGTGAGTGCTGAGAAGGGTAGGAACTCCCAATCCAGCCTGTTAACTAACCGATTACACCCTAAAAGTTCCCTCGGTCTTGACACACTCACACTAGCACACACTTGGTCTTGGGCAACACAATGGATCTTCCAGCTGAAGGCCATTGGGTGTCTGTGCCAGGTAAGCACATGTCTGGACCTGTTGCTCATGGGAGGTGTCTGTCATTTTCTAAAGGTTCTAAATTTAGGATTTGTCATTTTCCAATGGCCTTGGAGTGTGTGTGTGTGTGTGTGTGTGTGTGTGTGTGTGTGTCTTAAGGAAAATCATTAGTTTACACTTTTGCATTTTACCCAGGGTTTTTCTTGTAGTAGTGGGAACAAAGCACTTTTCAGCTCCCTACGTCTAAGAGCTGAAACCAAAACTTCACTTTCAGCAGTTTCTGCTGTTTACTTTTCCCGCCACTGTCAGGAAGATAAGTAGTCCTTCATTCCATCTATCACCCAGATAATCTTTCATTCCGAGATAGAGCCGCTGGCTCATGTGGAAGAAGTGCTCCTGAAGTTAGTCCTCCCTCCCCGTCCAGGCTCGTGTGCAGCAGACTGTCCTGTGCTCTTCAGAGCACAGGGGTGGTTTCTCTGTTCCTGCTGCAGTTTCTTCTCCATCTCCCAGAGTAACTATAGGTTTCCAGTTTGGCGCTTTAGGGACAGGGAGGAGAAGTTGATTAGAGGTGGTGTGAGGGAAGGGGCGGAAAGAAGGCAGAGTTCTTACATAATTAGTATTTTTCTAAACTGGTGTGGGTATTTAAAGGTCAAGTTGACTTGTAAGACTCCTTGTGGAGTCTCCAGAGACCCTGACATGTACATATGAACGCATCTACTCTCATGGGAGAGCCCAGGTTCCTTCATTAGCCCAAACATCAGGCGCTATGCTTCCACCCTCCTTGTCGTCCACTTTCCAGGCAGTTCTGTGGAGCAGAGTCTACATGGAAACTTCCACCTTGGTAACTCTGTGGCCACAGGGGAGTTAAAGCCCTTTTAGCAGTGCTCATTTTCTTTAAACAAAGAGATGCTTCAGTAAATGCTTCCAGGAAGTGCTTTCTGTCTGGGCGTTATTTTTACAATTTTAAAACATAAAAACAGTTAGATGGCCATTGAACACTCATAACATCTAACATTATAGAGAGTTTAAAACATTGAAAATGGTATTTCAAATTTCAGAACTCAAAATATGCTACCATATCAGACCTGAAGTGGCCAAATAAAAGATTTTAAGGGGAGGTATAGATACTTACCATCTTTCCCCTTAACATAGTGGCACTTGAACAAAAGGAGTGACCACTATTTGTGCAGTCTGTGTAGCTAAGGTGAAAGATAGTCATTGAGCTGTGGACAGTAGATCTTAACACTGTAATACAGCACTATCAGACTCCAGCTAATATCACTAAAATATTTTTTGTGAACTTGAATTCTATCTTAATATTAACAAGGATTTTCAGTATAAGTGGATTCTACATTGTTATTTTCTTAAGGCAAAGACTTTCTTGCTAAAGTCAATCGGCTCTTTCTCCCTGTCCCCTCCCATTTATCTTTTGTATAAATCTAAATCCTTGGATTCAGGAACAGAGTGTTTACAATGAAACAGCACAGTTAAAGGCTCCAGCTTCAAAATTAGAGGGACATTCAAATTCTGTTCAGGAACAGATCAATCATAGTGAATGTCCTAATCAGAAAGGCCACCTGATCTATCAGAGACCCTAATCCTTTTTGGCCAATGACAGTCAAGCATTCCTCCTTCTGGTCCTGGAAGCCAGCCACTCTAAGTCTTGCTTTCCTCCAAACATGAGGATGGTACTATCTGTCGTAGAGCTGTTACAAGGACTAACAGTGGTTCCTTGCACAGAGCAGGCCCTCTGCAGAGAGCAGCTGCTATTAGACCATTGTCAAATGCCTGTGTCACAGAAGAGAAAAGCAGGCTGCTTCTCTGTACCATGACACAGTGTACCTACCCCTGAATTTGCATCTCTTTGGGGGTTAGCTAATTGATTAGAGATACAAATTATATCTCACAGAGACTTTCATTTTAATTTTTCAGCTAAAGTATCTGTAGATGATTTCCCCCTTTTCATTGTGGTTATAAAAGTATAAAAATAAGACCATACAGAAAAAATATGAGAAAGAAATACAACATCATTTGCAATCATCTGTGCATAACTTGTGAAATATATCTTTCCAAACCTTTTCCTGTGAAAATGCAGTTATATGCTAGAGTGGGTGTCACACTAAGGATGACATGTGATAGCCTCAACCCAGCACTCCAGCACAGGCACATTTCCATGTTAGTAATGCCAGTCTTGAATGTCACTGTGTAGATCTTCCAGATGGACTTAGCCATCAAAAGTGTTTATATTATTTTCAGTGAACAGCAATGAATTGCCTTGTAGATATCTTTGTTTTTAGAAATTATTTATATTCCTACAAATGAATTTGGTAGAACTGAGGGAATGCATCCTTTAAATAATGAAACATTACTAAAATCACTTAGAGAAGGTGATTATATGTCCACTAATGTCTCAGTTCTTCACATTTAGCATATTTTGAGTAAAATAAAATCTTTATATATTCTTTGATAGATGGGAACATTTCATCCATTAAAATCAAATAGTATCTTTTAAAAATTCCTTTCTACTAAAGTAAAAAAAAATTAGATATTTAAAAAATAAGTCAAGCATTGTGGCATACACTCGTAATCCCAGCACTTTGGGAGGGTGAGGCAGGAGGATCACAAATTTAAACCTAGCCTAGGTGACTTACTTAGTAAGACCTGTCTCCAAATTTAAATAGATTAGATAGATAGATAGATAGGGGCTGCAGTTGTAGTTCAGTGGGAAGACCTTGAGTTTAATACCTAGTACCATAAAGATAGATAGATAGATAGATAGACAGACAGACTGCCCCCCCCAACACTGCGCTGGGGATTGAACCTAGGGCTTCATGCACGCCAGCAAGTGCACTACTGCTGAGTTACTTTCCTACCCCCTTATTTTTTATTTTGAGACAGAGACTCACTCAGTGGCCTTAAATTTGTGATCCTCCTGCCTCAGCCTCCAGAGTATCTGGGATTATAGGTATATAAGCTTTTTAACAACACCTCAAATCCTTTTTTTTGTTACAAAGATTATAATTACATGTATCAGAATCCCCATGGGATCTTCAGTGGTATCTTGCATGGCCTGACCTCTGCAGCCCGGCACAGTGAGGACTGCAGTCAGGGAGTGGGAAGAGGAAAAGACTCCTCACTTCCCGTGTACTGCTCCCCCTCAGCCACCTTCTGGCACCTTTTGCTCCCAGAGAAAATGTTATTTTTCTCCTGACATCATGGCTGCCATGTGACATTCAAAACTCTTTAGTGGAAATGTAATACATACATAAAAAAGTGTAAAAATCTCAGCTGAATGGATTACCGCTGAGAATGTTTATATAATCACTACTCAGGATGAGATTTAAAAAACTACTAATTAACATTTTCTATAGATGATCATAATGAAAAATGCAATATTATACTAATAATTTCTTGGATCACAACTTTTATATCAGATGGAGAATAATTCATCTTTGGGATAATTATCTAATTGCTTCCCCTTCCCTGCAGTTATTCTCGAGGATAATAAATTTGTAACATAGACTTACTGTGGTTGGACTTGGGATTTTTTTTCAGCTTTTCAGTGATGCTAAAGCAATATGCATTCAGTAAAAACTACCCTGAGTTTTACATCTGAGTCTTTCTTGGAATAGTATCATGTGGTATCATCCTGTCTCTCAGTGCCGGGCCCAGTGTAAGCTGTGGCTCCCAGTAAGCCATGTCATTGTAAGGTAAACAACCAGTGTTCTGCGTGTACTGTGTGGTCAAGTTTGTTGATCAAGAGAGTAGCAGTAGTACATGATTGTTGACTTATAACATTTCCAAATTATAACGGGCTATCAGGGACATAATCCCATTGGATTTTGAGAAGTATCTATATCCTATATGTAGTAACTTGTATAGTTTTACAGTTATGCACAACATTGGAAAAACTTTCAATATTTGTAGTATTTGACAGTGAACCCAAACCAAGAAGTTGTAAGGGTAAAGCAGGATGGCTTGTAAAATGGGTGATTGAGAGTTATGTCACTGTGGTCTAAAGTCAAATAGTCTGGTACAAGGCAAAGTAAATGGTTGGTACAAGTCATTATTTGGTATAAGCCTTGTGGTTATTAGGTAAAGGTGGAGGTAAAGGAACAAAGTAGGCACCACATCTGGGACACTTGCGGAAAATTAGAAGTTTCTATACAGATTACTGGATGCCATAGCCAAGCAGCAAAGGCCTAGGGGCTGTGCCACTTTCCAAAGATCTAAAGACTCACCAGAGGCAGAGGTCCCTGTGCCGCTGGAACCATCCTCTTTTCCATGGGCCAGGCTGTGCCTCAGAATCGTGGCAGGCGTGGTTCCGGCTCTGCACCAGTGGCCTGCAGCCAGCAGAGCTCCCACCCCAGCTCTGCTTCACTTAGCCATTCATTTCATGTGCAGGATGGACACTGGGTTTAATCTTGTTGTTCAGTCAATAGCTTTTGCATTATCTTCCTTTCTGTGGTTAATGTACCATTTTTCTTCTCTTTTCTTCCCCAACACAAACACCACCATGCCCGAAGTGCTTCCCCTGCTTGTAGAGAAGTTATAGCCTGGGCTGTAGCAAAACAGTGCTCTGATTAAAGTGATTAAAACTATATACAGCATGCATAATTAACCTCTGTGCGGCTGTCACCGCGAGCTGATGCGTGGAGCTGATACCGTATCTGTCGGTGGCAGCCGGCGTATGCTACATGACCATTTTTTTTCCTGCAGAATTTTAATCACTTGAGATAAAGAGCAGGAGAGAGAGATCAAGGCCATATTAATCCTCTCAATGGCTTTATAATTTCCCTTCTATTCTGCTGCTGGTAATCAAGAAAAATAATGCTGCCTTAATCCTGGATGCCAAGGTCAATCATCTCCGTGCCCTTTGACAGTAAGGATGTCACAGTGAAAAGGTTGTTAATGAACACAGTGCCCACCAACTCCTCAGGAACAAGGATGCATTCGGAGACCTGGGGACAATCAGGTGGGCCCCAGTTTCAGACAAAACTGATCTAAAACATTAGCCTTATTAGGAATAAATTCCTAACAGCTGGTTGAGGCTGCAGACCAGCCACACGTAGCAATCGGTGATGGAAAAATTCAGGGGCAAGCCAGAGGCACGGGTCAAAGGTGAGCAGGGCAACCCTCTGATTAGCGGTTGGACAGCATAGCCAGGGGTCAGCACCAGCTGCTGCACGGCCAGAGCAGTGGCCATTGAGCCCTGTGTGAACTCATACGCCTCTCTGGAGGGCTGCCAAGATCTAAATACAAGTGCAGTGATGCACAGATGTGTGGTGACATTTTAAAACTCTGCCAGTTGCTTTTCTTTTTTTAAAGAACATGCAGACAGGTGAAAAACAAAACCCTTTCAGCCTAAAGCACCTGAACTAAATCCCAGGTGGCTGCTCACTTGAACTTGCTCCTCCTCCACCCGCTCCCTCGCTCACCTGCTTGTCCCCTAAAACCTGTTCCCATGGCTGAGGTGACAGAGCTGACATGGTCTTCACACAAGGCCACAGATGCAGGCTGAGAGCAGGGACCAGTGGTGCTCCGGTTCTGGTCACAGCTGTGAACAACTTGGCTTATAACCTGGCACTGACGTCAGCGCTGTCAGGGAATTCTTATGTCATGGGGATCATTTCTCCTAGTGAGCAAAGGAGGCCTTGAGTGTCAGCTGCAAATCCGTGTAAGATTCCTGTGGCTGTGGGGACAAAGACGGGTAACTAGCTGACTACTCAGCCAGGAGAACAGGAGGAGAGAACCTCCACTGTGGTGGACAGCAGCCCAGTGCAATGCTGTGAGGTGCAGACACTGAAGTGAGCCTCAAAGAGCATGTTCATATAATGGCGCTTACTTCTATGTCCTTGAACAGGTGTTAGGTTGCCTTCCTCTCCGAGGCAGGGCCTCCCTTCACATTCCAGTTCGGTCAGGGAAGGGCGAGTGTGGGTAGACACTGTAAGAGCTGCCCTTCCGCTGCTGGAATGCTGCGGGGGTGGCCTCAGGATGGAAAGAGGGAAGGTCAGGGCCAGCATAGGCAGGAGACCCACAGGCAGTTGGCCCTCTGCTGGGGACGACTCTGGTCTCTTCTGTCCTTTACAGTGTGACCTCAGACACAGAGTCCTTCCTCCTGGAATTTGTGCTTGGACTCAGCAAATACTTCCTTTTGGATTCTAGTCATTTAGAATTTATGATTACCTGACCTGGCCTGGGCTGGAATTTACCCTCACACCATCCATGGGAGGGACGTATGTGGAGTCAGTCTGATGTGTAAATAGCAGCGTAGAGACACGCTTTGCCTCCGTACACGAGCAAACTACTTTTAAGGATTTAGATACCACTGGTGTCACTATTTACAAATGAACCTTCTGGGGCTTGGGGTTTTTTTTGTTTTGTTTTGTTTTGTTCTTTAATGAAAGCAGACTTGGCAGGGCTTCTCCTTGAAACCACTTTGCTAGCAATTCATTTGAGTAGTTAAAATGAGTGAAACTGATTTTTTTTTTTAATTCTGTAATTTAGACTTTCCCTGCTTCCTCTGAATTACTGTACTGTGTCAAAGCAGAAGACAATTTACTCACCCATATCTAAGAGATTGTTCTGGCTTTTTCCCCTTCAGCGTAATTTCAGTAATGGAGCATTTGCCCCATTTCCATACAGCAGTAGAAGCGTTGGCTGGCAGGACCACACACATGTGATCCTCCAAAGAAACTGGAGCGTGGCAGCTGCCACACAGCGTGACTGGTGTGGGGCTTGGGGCCCAGAGGCTTTTCCATTGGGTTCCCTGGTCCAGGCCTGCACTTGTTGCTGGGGGCTCCTGCAGGTAAAGCAGAAGTTCTTTGAGGGGCAAAGGACAAGACCCTCCCCTTCAATAGGGCATCCCTGCCCTATTGGCAGTGGTAAATAGCTAAGACTCCTTGAGGCTGTATAAGGCATCGGGATTCCTCCTAAGATTTCATTTAGGAAAAAGAAAGCTTCACAGAAGTTGAGGAAGCTATGTACAGCCATGTGCTCCACTTCAGTAGGATGTGTAAGACAAGGCTGATCTTCCAGATCAGAGGGTGAGGGAAGAATGTGGGAGAGAAAAATGCTTCAGTACGTCTGCTTTCCCTGTGTTAATGCAGGTATCGGTACATGCATCTGGGGTAGCAGCTCTGTGTGCATACATGTGTGTGAAGCTCTTCATGATTTGGGGGCTGCCTCAAGTTCCAAAATTTCACCCTCAAGAACCACAGGAAACTAGGGCGTAACAGGCCAAGGGATGATTTTGTGGCTGAAGTGATATCAGAGCCTTAATTATGAAGGCCTTTGACCTCTTTCCTAAGAAATGTAGAGTCTTCTCTGAAAGCAGAACTGGAAAACAGTGGTGCAGATCCCTGCAGAGATTTTGCTCCTGCTGCAGCCTTCAGCCTTCTACTGCACAGCAGGTCTGACCTAGACCTCCTCCTATCCTGCTGCCCACTGCTAGTCTGCTCTGATTGTCTCTAAATGAGTTCATGTCTTCACTATACTGTCTCCAGCCTTTCTCCTTCACTTAAACCTCCACACCGCCTCAAGGAGTCTTAGCTATTTACTACTGCCAGAAGATGAAAATCTGGAGTCCAAGCCCTTGACAAGGTATTCAAAGTTCAACATAGACCTATAAGTGATTTCTTTGTTTACAGCCTTTTGATGGCTGTACATATTTCATATCCTTCAAGATTGAAACTCACTGAGGGCCTCCTGCATTTGAATTCTTTGTGCCTAACATATGAAAGATGTTCGGCATGTCTGAACTGACTTCACTGGCAATTGTACTTAGTTCTCTTAGCACTTGTTTGTTTGGCATTACTGTGTGCCAGGCATTTAGCATTTGTCTCACAACTACCCTAAGCTATAAGAGCAGTAGCTCCAGTTTTAGATGAGGAAGCCGTCTCAGAAAGCTTAAATACCTTGGGAAAGAGAACTTACCCATCTCCTTTCCAACTGGCCCAGAAACACAGCGAGGCCCTCGGTTGGAAATGACTTGGCTGGGAAGTCTCCTTTTGCTTCCTAAGTGTGAAGGAGCGTCACCATAAGCACAGTGTGTATGTGAGATAGGCCATAGTTGCTTCATGCCGAGGGAAGAATATGCCACCCTCCAGTTAGTCACCCTCCGTGACTAACTTTCCCCTAACTACTATGTAACAGGCATGCTCTAGGGACTGGGGACACAGACGCCCCAGGCTGAAGACAAGTACTACCCTGGGTCAGTCAGAAGTGGGAGGACAGGCCCTCCATCTCCAGCTCTGAGGGATCAGTCCTGGAGGGTGGTATAGTCTTCACTTAGTGTGAACCAAGTGTTATCTATCTCTTATGCACACACTATGCTTATGGTGAGACTCCTTCACACTTAGAAAGGAAAAGGTGACTCCCCAGCCAAGACATTTCCGATTGAGGACCTCAGTGTGTTTCTGGGCCAGTTGGAAAGGAGATGGGTTAGTTCTTTTTCTTAACTTCCAAATGTGTCAGTTCTCTGCCAGGAGCCCTTGGCTGTCCTGGGTGGAGGCAGGTAAACTTGAACCCAGGCCTGCTGCTCATGAGGCTACTCCAGTGTCACTGGAACATTGCAACAGGTGCCAGCACAAGGACTCTGGGTGGGATGATGTACCGTGCTGGCTTGTGACAACCCATGATGGCTGGCTCTGAGGGAGAACTGTAAATGAAATGGCAATTGCCTGAGTACGGCTGCTATGTAAATAACATATGTAAATTGACTGCGGCCTGTGGTGAGCACCTGTGACACATTCCTCATGCTTTGCAGAGATCACAAGGCAGAACCCCTGCAGGCTGCATGCATATTATCACACACATGCTTTGTGACATGTACATTATTGCTCAGGTGCCCCCCTCAGGCAACCCGGCTTGCCACTTGCCTTCTCCCTCTCCAAGGTGCTGGCAGTACCTGTGTGTGCCTCTGCCTTCCCTTCTGAGTTGGTGAATGCCATGGCATCTATTGTCATGTCTTTTAACAAATAGGATGGGTGTTGTTTCATTATTTAGTTAATTCCTGGCCTGCTCTATTTCCCATTATTCCACACTGTCAATCTGCGTTAGCTGAACAGTTTCATCGCAGCTTTTCTGTCTCTTGTTTCCGCCTATGTTCATAATAAATAACAGTGATAATAACAAATACTATTGTTAAATGCTTTCTAGAGATGGCACAAAGCAAACACTTTGCTGTTCTACTCTGAATTCTCTCTTTTTTCCCCCTAAGCTGAGTTCTGAGTTTCAATCATCCCAGAGGCATCCTGCGAAAAAGATTTCAGATGCAAGTAGTTCACATAGGAGGTGATCCTTGGATAGGAGTGACATGTGACCTAGGGAAGGAAGGGAAGGCAGCCAATCAGAGGCTCATTAAAAAAAAAAAACAGTGCTGTGGACGATAGTCAGATCCCTCTGGTACTACAGGAGCCAGTGTATGTGCACCACCTGATTATCCCACAGTAAGGATGAGAGGTAGGGATCTAGGTGTTATTTGCCAACTCTACATAGTCATCACTAGCTCAAGAGCAGATTGTTTGGATCATCTGGCCAGTGTGAATGAAGGCAGAACAGCCTCCTGTCACCAGAGAAAGCTGCAAGGCAAAGCAAAGCAGATCCTGGCCAAAGCAAATTGTTGCTGGACTACGCCATAAGTCAGAGGAGAATGGAGCAAACACACACAGTATCTGCTATATTAGACCATGGTGGAGTTTTCCTTTCACAGATAATGAAGCTGAACCTCAGTGGTCTCAACCCCTTGCTTCAGGTACCACTTGTAAGTCACTGGTATTCTTTCCTTTCTGCCAATACCAATATTTAACCTGCACCAGCTGCTGAGTGAACTTGGTGTCTGCCCCTATGTAGGGTAGAGGTTTTCCCACTTGACCATGCTCCAAAAGTTGTCTCTGGAAATGCCATAGCTACTTTTTTTTTGGTCCTTTTTGACATAGGGTCTCACTTTGAGGTTCAGGCTGGCCTTGCGCTCACTCTGTAGCCCAGGCTGGTCTCCAACTCACGACGATCCTCCTGCCTCAGCCTCCTGAGTGCTGGGATTACAGGCATGTGCCACCACACCCAGCTGCCGTATCTACTTGTGTCCACAAAGAAATATGTTTTAGCTCACTGTGAAGAGAAACCAGGAAAGTTTTTTGGTTTTTGGAATAAAGTATTTTCACTTTATACTTTGAGGTTATGCTGCGGGTGGCACAAAGAACTTCATTGTCACAGTGGTTTAACATGATATGAGTTTCTCACTCTCATGGAGTCCACGGCAGGACCGTGCAATAATTTAAGGGTTCAGGCTGCTTTGATCTTATGATTCTGCTATCTCAAACTCATCAATAACTATGGAAATTGCAAGAATGACTGGAGACTCACACTTGGGCTTCTCACTAGTTCAGTCTAAAAATAATAATACTATTTTGGTTTCTGGTTTCATTAGCCAAAACAGGACCACAGCTAATTATTAGGAAGCTAAGAAGTTCTTCCCTATGCCCAGAAATGTCTCTCCCTGGTGATAAGTCATAATAATGAAGCAATCATGATCAAGGCCTGCGTAGGGCATTTCCTGGGTTTTTTTTAAAGACTGGGAGAATTTTACCTTAGGTTGTAACTGTCAGTTGCTCATTAATTCCTCAGAAATGCCCAAAACCAAGGCTGCTATTGCTAATAAAATACATTTTTTGGTTATTTAACAAAACAAAAAACATGTTTTCATTTTCCCTTGGACTTGCGGATTCTTTAAACAGATGAGCATTCACTATTTGATGTATCATTTTAATTGTTACATCTTTTTCTTCTCTATTCCTCCAAGTTATAGTTGGAAATAAATCTCATTAGCGCAGAATATCATCATGGGATAGTAGTCAACAGTTGTTCTCACAGCTGTTTTGAAGCCCAAATAACTAAAAACTGCATTTTAATGTTTATTTTAATAACCCCACACACAACTGATATAAGATCTGCTGGCCTTGGATCCTGCAAATTTGCATTTACTCTTGGTGCATTGTCTTTCTGCCAACTGTTTTATTGAAAAAGTAACAATGATGTTGCTCTTGCAACAGCTTACAACCTTTCCAGCTACTGTAGATTTCCTTTAAATATGGTTCAATCGGGGCTGGGGATATAGCTCAGTGGAATAAGCACTTGCCTAGCAAGCGCAGGGTCCTGAGTTTGATCCCCAGTACCGCAAAAATAAATAAATAAATAAATAAATAAATAAATATGGTTCAATCAAAAGGAGCCACCTTAATGTTAAAACTGCTTTCCAAAAGTGCAGAATTCCTTTAATATGATTCAACCTAAAGGAGACCATCAGAGTTAAGAAGAATGAAGTGAAGTTTGGCTTTGCCTAGTCAGTAAGTAAGAAATACTGTCCCTTCTGTCCAACTTGCACAGATTCCATTTGAAACCAAAGGAAATTTTATCCATTCAGCTTTATACTCCACTGTTTGCTGTGAAAACCCTGGAAATAATTCCTAGATCCAAAAGAGATTGAGCCATCACTTAGCTGATGCTGTTCACATATTAGTGCTCCATCTTCCCAGAGCGTGGCCTCTGGCACCCAGGACAGAATTGAAGACAGCTTCTACTGAGGGTCAAATAGGACATGAACCTCACCCCATCTATAGAAGACTAATGCTGGCGTTTTCTCGTATGTACAGAGTAGATTTACAAAAGCCTTTGAGTATTAACTAATGCAATGGTGATGCAGTAATAGACTGCTACTACATTCATTGTTCACAGAATATAGTTTCTGGATAATGGCATTTTGTGCCATGTATCATCCCCAAACAATGGTAATATTGCCACAATAGAAATGACTTTGATAAATTGCATATGAGTAGGATCTTAGAATTTCAGTGCCGATCTAATGTGGGATTGTATTTGTGGAGGAGTAGATTTCATTTTTACATTGTACAGAGGTACAAAAACTCCACAGAAGAATGCACATTAACAAGAAGCCGATGTATACAATAAGTTATTGGTACAGAATTGGCAAGGTTTTCACATCTTTGGAATCATTCTCCTTTTATTGTACATGATATGCTATGCTCACTTTAGTTTTTCCTTTTACCTAGAGATCAATCTCTGAGCACTTCCAAAAACTGTAAGAATGTTAAAAAGGAGCTATGATACTGAATTAAAAAAATAGAGATCTGAGAATGGCATAACTTTTTGCTAATAATATTTTCATGAGATGTATTGGTGTTATTTGGTACTACATCAGAGATCCTGATGTAATCACACTGGCCCTTGTTGCCCTCTGGAACTATGAAACACAGAGCATGCACTAGCAGCTCTGATTCCCCCGCAGGAATTGAGACTGAAAGTGATTATTTAATCAACGCTTCCAAGAGCCAACCAAATATAGTCCTTGAAAACATAATAGCATTTATTTGAATTCCTAATATCCCTTTATTCTCACACAAGTGCCTGTGTCTAAAGACATACTGGTGAAGCCGGCGGTAGGTCTCTGGGGCAAAGTCACTCTCTCCACCTGGAGCCCTGGTATGCAAGAGCCAGGCTGATTGCTGGGCTCCCCAGCAGTGAATGTGCATAGGTGGCAGAAGACAAGAGAGGGCTCCTTATGGAGCTGTAGCTGTACTCAGAACAACCATGGTGGTGCCCAAAGCTGGCAGCTTCTACACCAGTACCAGGGACAGCTGGGCCTGACAGTGCCTCCTGGGAGGTGGAGGAGACAGGGACTATTTCAGAAGTAGCTTAGGTCCTGGTGGATAAGCAGAAACACAGCAGAGGAAAAGAGACAGGATGTGCTCAATAAGCCCACCTGGGAAAGAGAAGGCCCCACAATAGTCCGCTTCAGACTTGATACCCTGTGAGGCGAATATCTCGGGGCCTCCTGCAATGGGAGTAAGGAATATTCCTTGATTATGCTTCCTTGAGCTCATGGGAGGACCTCCCAGTCCCCTGTTCGCATGGTTCTGGATCTGTGCTCTGGAAGTCACACTGCTTTTCCCCAAATGAAGTGACTAGAAGATAATGCGCTCCTTTTTTTCATTTTAAAGAGAATTTTAAAAAATAATGAAATAACAGCATAGACAAAAACAAAGCAAAACAATAAAAATGATAGAGGTTTCAAAACAAAATGATAGGAATTACCAATAGTTGTTATATTACATGTTATCTTCAGTGAAGTTGCTCATATTACTAGATGTAAGAATGCATAATCGATCAAACCATTAAAGAGAATAAGAAGTAATAAAAACATTTTAGAAGTGATACAGAGCTTCACTACACAAGATAGTAGGAAGTCACCAATAATGCCCTCTTTGATGGTTGAGATTTCTTATCTTGTTTCCTGCCCTCAAAGAGATGGACACGAAGGCAGCTTTAGATCTCCAATAGCATAGTCTTCTTTATTATAGCCCCTGAGTGTGACTAGCAATTCATCTCTTTTGAAATTATAATGCTTGTTTTTAACTGGCCTGATTCCCGTCAACTCCATGTGCATGTCACACTCCCACCATTATTTTCAGTCCAGTTCTTTCTCTCAACTCAGTTACAAGCACACAGAACATGTTATGCTTGCAATGAGACCAAATTCTGGGTCTCTTTCCTCAGGCCAGTTTTTGCAACTAAACAATTTATTGGGGAGTGTGCTGATTCAATTAGAGATTTCAAAAAAAAAAGGGATGACGGTTATAATTTGATTTGTTCTTTGCCAGTATTCTGTGCCTTCATGGTCAGCCTAAATTTGGTGAGAGCTAGCCAGTTTTCAAATCTTTCAACTCAGGGACGTTTTAGAGTCCTTGCATTTTTTTTTTTTTTTATTGTGTTGGCAAAGCAGTGGAGGAACTTTGGGGATGGAGGCACATTTCCTTCCCCTAGCACTTTATCAAAGGCATCCTATTACAACCCAATTCAGCCAGAACACATTCAGTTGTAAAAACAAGGCTAGGAAGTACATTCATACCTGCTAAGTTACTACAAATGACTTTTCCTTTCTTTGCCAAGTGTTTCTGCACTACCTGCCTTGTGTTCCCATTTTCCCAACTTTCCATGAAAGTTTTCTGGCTTGCCATCAACTGCACCCCAAACCACTGCCACATTTTTCAGGGCTTTATAATGGCAGAACCTACATCTATGTACCAATTTCTGTATTAGTCAGCTTTTGCTTCAGTAGCTAACAACCCCCAAATGCCCATGGCCTCCAACAGCAGACGCTTACATTTCCCTCATGAGCACTGTGAGGTGGCTGTAGCTCTGCTGTGTTTGGCTGTGCTCTCCGTGGCTTCTCCTGCCAAAACTGAGCCTGCACAGGCAGCCATCTGGGCTGTTCTCTTCTCCTGGTGGTCAACAGGTGCTCCAAGTGTGAGCAGAAACCCACAGCATCTGAAACCACTGCTGGAACCTGGTACACTGTCACCTTCTCCATGTCACATGGCAGGCCTTCATCACTGGGTAGCCGTGTACTCTTCATCTTCCAGGAAGTCATGATCAGGGCAAGAAGAAGATAAATAACTGTGTATAGGTAATAAAGTCTCTCCCTGGCATGTATTCCCTAAAGAAACCCATGGTGAACCATTGTGCCCAGATTGAGAACAGCTGTGTTGCATCTTTATCAGAGGCAGAAGCAGGAATGATAATAAGCCCTGTGACTCAGGTAGATGATCAGCTGTGCTTAGGGCTCAGGGCAACAGAGAACACTGTGGGGCATTAAGGCACCTGAGTTCTGACTTCAGATCTGCACCCCTTACTCACGGAGATTAGGCAGGTACTTCCTTTGTAGATCTGAAGTTCTCCTTCAATGTGAGGGAAAACTTGAATTCAGCATGTCTTAGTTGCCCTGGAGGACAGTGCTGTGATTCTCAGCCTGCCCTCTTTGCATACCTGAGACACACTATGTTCCCAGGAGTGTGGGCTGCGGCAAAAGGAGCACAGGTTCAGAAATCAGAACAAATGGAACGTGAGTGCCCAATGTGGGAACATGGTTATCTTCACCCTCTAAGTCTGTTTGCTTATCTGCGAAATGAACATAGCAGTGCTTAACTCATGGGATTGTTGTTAGGGCTTTATTTTATGCAGTTCCTGTTAGGAAATTCTCTTCCATGTTAAATCAAACATGAGGCCGTCAGTTCTGCCACCACAAGGGCTGCAAAGCACAACAGTTGGGAGCACGGATGCTGACCAGTCTGATGAAGGAATCTTCTCTGCCTGCTGTACATGACGGGCCACTGTACCCAGCCCACGTTCCTGTTGTAGAAGAGATGAACTAGTGTGTGGAATTCTGGTGGCCCTCATTACTGCTTATCGCAGTTTCCAGTGCCTGAGCCTGGTGTTCATGTTTTCTGCATCCCCAGTATCTCTTTAGGCTATAAGATCTCAACTCCTTCAAAATGTTCTGTAGATGTCAGGTGGTCTGCACTTGTCACCCACCTAGCTGCCCTTTGAGTCAGCTTCACCAGCTCTGGCAGTGAAGGGAAAGTGAGTACTTTCAGAGTTGGAGTTAATTACCCCGGGCAAGTGTGTGCTGAGTGCATGCTCTGTTCATCTACAGGGACCCATGCTCAGTGTCTCTCCTCCTCCTGCTTCTTGGCCTTGCCTGCCTTTGCAGATGGTGGGTATTTCATGATCTCAAGCACCTGCCTGCTCCTCACCTCACCTGACCCTGGCTCCTGAGCCACCCGCTGGCCACTGAAAACTTTTTTGTCTAAGTTTGATGTTCCAGGACCAGCACTAAAGATTTTACACGCTTACTTTCAAATGTAACTTCCAACTCTAGCATTACAAAACATTTATTTATTCTTTGCTTTAGGGTATATTTTTTACTTGGCAGCGTTCTATTTTAATGTCCTGAAATAGCTACTTTGCTAACTGGATTCCTGAAAAAGCTACATTACTCAAACAGGGAAAGAAAAGCTAACAATCCCTATCCTTTTTAGTTGGAGAATAAGAGGAAGTAGATGATTTTTCTGAAATCTATGAAATGGTCACTTATTTCTCCTTTTATATTTAAAGGCAAAATTGATGCACATAGCATTTGATCCTGATAAGACTTTTTTCTAAAAAAAAAATTACCATCATGTAGATATCAAACAAGCCTTATTAGTACTTGAGTAATACTGTTAATTCCACCGATATTTATATACAAAAATCAGTTGCCTTGAAGGCAGGATAGTGAACTCTTGCTAGGCCACAGATATGTGGGCAGGGGCATGAAGAGCAAATATTCTGTAAGAACACATTATGTTGTGTGACAACACAGGGCATCTTGACATTTGACCTGATTTTCCTTTCTGAACTTCTCAGCCTGACTGCCGGTGATATCCCTACTGGCTTCACAATGGGTAGGCACTGCAGAGATGTTTAAGATATGAGAATAAATTCACTAGCAGACACAGAAAGTTTTGTGAGCAATACTCTGGAAACTTCCGTATGGCAAATAGTGCCTTAAGCATTTTATGCTTGAAGCTTTCCTGCTTTCAATCATTGTAACTGGACCCATTTTAAAAATATATATCATAAATAATCTTCTGAACATTTTAATATACTGCTGATAGTATTAAAAGTCAAAGCTTTCATAAAATGTAATTTACTTCCTCCTGTAACTTAAATCAGAGGCAGTTTTAAAACATGTGTGGCTCTTGCTAGATCTAACAGCTTCTCCTGTGGCCTTTTGGGCTTGGGGGCTGCAACAGCTGAGCTCAGAAACTTAGTGACTCTAATACCAAAGGAAAGCTATGTGTTCCCTACCCACCCCAAAGCTCTGTACAGCCTTCGCAGAGCATTAGCACCAGGATATGATCGAGTGGGGCTTCCTTCTTATGAAGGCTTTGTCAGGGACAAATTCCTGGGATGCAGCCTGTCCACCCTGGGACTCTTTAGCCTTGGTTTTCAGGTCCATTGTAAAATTCAGTATGTCTGCCTGGCCAGCTATAAAGTCAGGGCATCAAATTCACAGAAAATAAATGTGCTTTACTATCAGAAGGTGTGCATGGAAACAACAGCAGAATGGTGTTATCTTTATGTGCTGGCTCTCAGTTTTGAGCATGTTTCTCATACTTGTTTTGCTTATTCATTCTTCTAAGTATTTTGATTTGAACTCAATGGGGTAAAAGTTTATATTATAGAGTGAAAACAGCACGTAATATCCAACAAGTATGGAGGACATCATTGTCGATGAAGAAAGGTCATGATAAATATTGATTCAGGGACTTGATACCCATGGAGTCAATTTTATAATCTCTATGAGAAATCATCTGTGCATTTAATCATCAGATCATAATGATGGTAATGCCTCACATTTGTATGGCTTTTTACGGTTTATCGAGTGCTTTCACCTAGGTCATAACACATTGTAGTTTAGTTGACCCAGAGCCCAATTGTTATACATTTCCAGCAAGAAATGGCCATGTAATAAAGTTCTGGCCAATGAAAATTTGGTGGAAATTTGACTAATACAGCTTCCGGAAACGCTATGTATTTGGGGGTAAAGGATGTGTCACTAACACCGCCTTGATGTTCTCTCTTCTTCTGGAGCAAGGATATAAAGCTGAAGACAGTGCAGCCACATTGTGACTATGAAGCAGGAGGAATGCGGACAATGCCCACATACGCAGGCCCCACATAGGCCCACTTTTCATCCTTATGTTGTCTTCTAAGTTGCATAAGTTAGACACTTAAGTTACTGATTTGAGACCTTCTCTTCTAGCATAAGGGCTAGCACTGATGCTGTGAATATCCCTAAAGCCCTGCTTCAAGTTCATTCCCCAATTTTTGATGTTATGTTTTTATTTTAGTCACGACAAAATATTTTCTAGTTTCCTTTCTGATTTCTCCTTTGACCCATGGGTTATTTATATGTATGCTGTTCCAACACAACTACTTGAGGATTTTCCAGATATCTTTCTTTTATTGATTTCCAATTTAATTCTGTTGTGGTCAGAGAACATACTTTGCATGATTTTAATCCTTTTAAATTCACTGAGATTTGTTTTATGGCCCAGAATATCTTGGCAAATGTTCTGTGTGCACTTAAAAAGAATTAGTATTTTACTGTTGTTCAGTAGAGTGTTCTATAAATATCAATTAGGTCAAGCCAGTTGATAGTGCTGCTCAAGTCTTCTATATCTTTACGGACTCTCTAATCTTTTGAAGGATCTTTTAAAAATGAGAAATAAGTCTTTTATATTTGTTCGCATATTGACCATTTCTGACACTGTCTATTCCCTTGGGTTCACCCAGCCTTCTGTCTGGCACCAGTCTCTCTGCCCGAAGGCACTGCTCTGTGTACTCACAAAGTGCGGGTCTGCTGTAGACAAATGCCACGGCTGCCCTGTGTGTGAGGATCGGTGGAGCACAAACTCTGGCCCCAGGTGGGCCCTGAGGCTCATCTTGCCTCCTGCTGCTCCTGCTTTGGTAGTTTCCTTGGTCACACACGTGTAGCCGCACCCAGCACAAACTAGAAGGCATTCCGCACGTCTCCAAAGCTCTGCCTATACAGCGCCCCCTCTCCAGGGCTCTCTGTCCTACACTTTAGCCTCCTGGACCTCAGCACTCTGGCTTGTCTATTCGTAGCTCCCCAGGGGACACGCTGGGCTCCTCCACCTGGGGTAGAAATTCTTTAAAGGCAGCCATTGGTTTTATCTCCTCAGGGGTCACCACCCTATGCTGACTGTGGTCAGTGTCTGAATATCATCACTTCTTATATTGTGTGTGGTTTGCTTGTTGCTTAAGGCAGAAGAATAAATCTGGCTCTTGCTGTTCCGTCAGATGGAAGTAAAAGTGATCTCCATCTACTTTATAAAAATTTTAATTCTTATTAAAATACACATCTTGTAAAATGTGTATTTACCATACTAAGTATACCACTCAGTTGTATTAAATGTACTCACATTATTGTACAACCATTCATTTCCTGAACTTTTCCATTTTCCCCAAGTTAAATGCATTAAACAATAACTCCAAGTCCTCCACCTAGCCTCTGCAAACACCAGCGTACTTTCTGTGTCCATGAGTTTGACTATTCTGAGGACTTCATATGAGTGGAATCATGTAGTATTTGCCTTTTGGTGACATTTGTCTCTTAGCATAACATCCTCAAAATCTGCCCATGTTGTAGCATATGTCAGAATTTCCTTCCTTGTTAAGGTGAAATTATATTCCACTGTGTACACCACATTTATTCATCCATCCATGAACTCCTGGGTTGCTGCTGTGAATAATGCTGCTATTTTTCATGTACATTTCAATGTTCCATAAATATATTGAAATTCTTCAAATATTGAATGTGGATGGCCCTTTTACTATATGGTTAAATTTGTTGTTAAAGTGTGTGTGTGTGTGTGTGTGTGTGTGTGCGCGCGCGCACGTGTGTTCTAGGAAGAAGAGATAAATGGGTGTAATTAGCTAACTTTGGTCGTATTTTCTCTTCTGTTTTGCTTTCCTATACACTTCCTTTCTCAACTTTCCCCGTTTGCCCTGTGTCTTCCCTTTACTCATCCCCTCGTTGATTTTGCAATTCTCTCCTGCCCTTTTGAGTCCATTTCTTCCCCCACACGTCCTCCACTGTGCTTTGTCACACTGCAAGGAAACAGATGTGCACAGAGTCCACTCAGGTGGGAACGCACTGCTGTTAGCATGCTGCAGTTCGCATCCCAGGAGCAGAGAGGAAACACGGTTGTTGATTATAGCATGATGGGAATGACAAAGAGAAACACAAAGACAGCACTTCAGCTATTCAGTGGGAGACATTATTTTTGGCTAGGAGGAATCCAGGAAGACTGCAGGAGTGGCTGGCAGCTTCCCTGAGCCTGAGTGCTGCTGCAGTTGGGCTTATAGTGGGGGCAAGATTTCCCAGATCAGAGGGACCAAAGGAATGGCAGCACAGAAGCCTTCAGCCCCAAGCACATGGCCTTGTCATTTTGTCACTTACATCTCCTCCCAAGAATTATTTTAACTAGTGTATTAAAATTGAAAAGTAATATGCAGA
Organism: Dinomys branickii; assembly: GCA_004027595.1. Taxonomy (NCBI): domain Eukaryota; kingdom Metazoa; phylum Chordata; class Mammalia; order Rodentia; family Dinomyidae; genus Dinomys; species Dinomys branickii. Next base: position 60,059 of record PVLD010011095.1, read on the forward strand.
AAATGTATATGTATGGGTGTGATAATTTAAATGGGACAGTGAAAATTGCTGCTCCTCGTGTACCTTGACCATTTTTCACTGATTTTAGACATTGTGTATTGCAAATAACTTTCAAATTTTACCATTTGTCTTGTGTTCTTTGCACCTATTGTTTTTAAGAAAAGAATTGCTCCTAAAATAATAGAACAGTGTCAGTCATCTGAATTAGTAAAAAGTTAGAATAACTAATTTAGAATTTTAGCTTTATTATGTGAAAGATATTTTGTCATGCTTGATTGTCAAGCTAAGTCTTAGTAATTAGAGCTCTTTGGGAACATATTTTAATAAATACATGGTGATTTGTTTGATAAGTGCACAGAAGTTTATTTTCTACTAGGGCAACTACATCTTTAACATCTTGATTTGATTTTAGAGGGTTTTTTAAGACAATGAGGGTCAAACTCAGGGGTACTCCATCACAAAAACTATATCCCCAGCCCTTTTTATTTTTACTTTTTAAATTTTGAGACAGGGTCTCACTAAGTTGCCCTGGCAGAATGCCAACTTACAGTCCTCCTGTCTCAGCCTCCCTCTCTGCTGAGATTATAGGCATGAGAAATATTTTATTTTTAAACAAATATAGATTTTTTTCACTTACTCCTTAGATAAGTTATCATTATTTCTGAATCAGTAGTTTCCCAATTGTATAGTAAAGTTAAATATGCCTTATTTTATTATTGTAGCAGCACAAGTTTAGGTATCATTTTGTTTAAATTTTAATCATGACAAAAGTGTTAGAATATATTTTCTGTTGTCCTGTCAGTCTTACTGGAGACTTTAAGTGACACAGAGAATGAGAATTGCTTTTGGAAAGCAAAGATGTCACCATTGTGGGTCTCTGTAGAGGGACCCCACACTAGCCTTAATTGTCAAGTATGTTATCCTCATTTCCCTGAGCAGATACTCCACTCTGAGGCTTACATGGGGCTCTGTTGGAGGCACATCTACTTGGGTCTCTTCTCTTCAGCTCTCTCATGTCACCTGTCACCTACAGGGTATCTTCAGTATGAGGACACAGCCAGCCTCGCAAGCACAAAGCCCTGTCTGAGCACTGTGGCTAGTCACACCTGCAGCATGCTGTCCACTTAAAGCAAGTTAGCAAGTTACTCATTTCTCTGAACTTCAGTGTCCATGTCTGTGAGAGGGGAGTGGCTGTGTCCACACCAGAGGACTGTGGGGAAGATGAGGGAAAGAATGACGCAGGTGTGACCCTGACTTAATCACTTCCCCATGCCTGAGACAAAATACCCAACATCCACAATTTAAAGGAAGAGAGATTTGCTTGGCTTATGGTTCCCAGAGGGTTCAGTCCATGGTTGGCTGGCTCCAAGGCAGAAACAGCATGGTGGAAGAGAGCTGCTCATCCACTGGCAGCCCAAAAGCAGAGGGAGAGGAAGAACCAGAGACAAGAATACAGCCTTCAGGATAAACTCCAGTGACCCACTTCCCACCAGGGCCCATCTCCTAATATCATATTCAGCTATGAACTCCCTCAGTGTATGAATCCAAGAAGAGGTATAGCACCCCCATGACCCAGTCACCTTCCAAAGACATGAGAATTTTGGGGGGACATTTTTAGATCTAAGCCATAACAGGCCCTCCACCTGTCTCCTGGCGCAGGGTTGGCCCTCCAGAAACATTCTGCTCTGGTTTCCTGACTGCAGTTTAACCTCTCCCTCCTTCCCCTTATCCTATCCCTGTTCCTCTTCACATTAATTTCAGCTGCACCCAGCCATGTGCCATTGTCCAAATGCCTGTTCAGGTGTCTCTATTTCTCCCACTGTCAATCATTCTCAAGTGTCACTGCACGCTAGAATTCCTCCAGGGCATCTTCCTTGACCAGACCACCCCAGGCACAGACAGGCATTCCCAGTCCTTACCCCCATCCCGCCGTAGGTCTCTGCTACAGGAACTGTCCCACTAAATTGCAGTTCTTCTCTCACATTCTGGCTGACCACGCAAATTTTAAACTATTTGAATGGTTTCTTCTTAAAAATTCTGTTAAGTATTCCAGACATGTAGAAAGCTATAATTTGATTCCAGTGTATGACACTGACATTTTAAAAGTATGAACATTTTAAAGAAATATGTTTTTACAGAAAACCTTACCCCCTCCTTTTCTTTCTCAGCTAAGGAGACTATTAATCTGATGTTGATACTGCTCCTTCTAATCCATGTTTTTATATTCTGTTATGTATTTCCACCCTCGTAGTTTTATAGAGTAACAGTACATACCACTAGACCAGTACATACATACAAGTACATATCACTTGTATGTTTTGAAACTTATATAAATATTTCCACATTTAAAGTAGTTGCCCTCAACTATCAAACAGACATAATTGACTTCAGAGTCTAAAATTAACCAACACATTCTGAACATAAACTGGCTTTGTAATACTTTAGTTCCACCTGCCTCCCTTCCACTGTTAGTTTTCTGTTATCTACTATGTAGGTTCTGCCTTGTTTTTAATCCCCAAGTCGGCTATAATAAAAATGATGATGGAAAGTTATTTTCACAGTTAGTCTTATTTGGATCTCCCAGGTGATCTGCTCTTCTCAGCTTGTCCTGTCCCAGTCACCCGAAGCTGAGTGGCCTCTTTATGAAAGCACCGCCTGAAGTCACTTGGGACTAGGTGGCTGAAGACATCTGTAGTTCATCTCATGCCTTTCTTCTCCCATTTTTATTTTGAAAAGTTTAACCTAAGAAATGTAAAATGAATAAAATGAAGATCTTTTGCCTTTTGCCTTGATTCACCAATTATTAGCATTCTGCCACTTTTGATTCCTCTCTTTGTCCTACTCTTCTTCACACACAAACACACACACACTCATGTGTCTATATCTGTACTGTTTTACACTGAAGCATTTGTAAAGTTTTGGCCAACCTCCTACTGATGCTACAGGATTTATCAACTAACTATGAACAAGAGTGTTTTCCAACATAACCAGAATGGAATGGTCAGCCTAAAAAATGTAGCACTGATTTAGTACTGTTATCTAATGTGTAATTCCAATCCAAATTTCCATAACTGAAGCAAAATGAAAAGCTGTCATGGCTTTTTTTCTAACTATTCCACCATTCAGTTAAGGATTGTTTCCTGTGTGATGTCGCTTTCAACCCTTTCTCCTTAGACTAATAGTGCTCATTGTTTTTCTTGACACTGACTTTTTTTTCTTCTCTTTTTTTTTTTTTTCTGCAGTGCTAGGGATTGAATCTAAGGTTCACACTGAGCTATATCTACAGTCCTTTTTATTTCTTATTTTGTGACAGTGTCTTAATAAGTTGCCCTGGCTGGACCCAAACTTTGATCCCTGGCTTCAGCCTCCCACAGTGCTGGGGTTCCAGGCATGTGCCACCACCCTGTTTCATATCATACCCTCCCATCATGAATGTATCTGTTTTCCCCTGAGTAGATTCAGGTTCACCATCTCGGTGGCACTGAGCCCTACTCAGACCCCACATCAGTGGCCAGCTGATGTTCCTTTCTCCTGTCATAGATGGTGTGAATTGTGATTATTCATTTAAATGGAGGCCAACAGATTTGACCAGATGGAAAAATGCATTTTCCTTTGTAATTTGTTGATAAACTATATAATATTATAGTTTATTGATAATATTTGGAAACTATGTGATTTCTCTGTTTCTTAACAGTGTTTGTTTGTTAATGACTCTATATTTCAATCACATATTACCATAATGGTTAGGCGAGTGGTTTTTAAAACTTCTATCATCCTGCCTGTGTTTATTGAGTCAGCGTTCTTCTGTGAATAACTGCTTTTCCCCCTCTACACCTCCTTTCTTTTTCATTTTTTAGAAGGGACTCATGTGTTCTTTTTATTAATTCAGTATGATATAATTTAAACCTTCAATTATTCATTTTCCTGTGTAAATTGTTCCACATTTGGCTCTGCTGAAAGTCACTTCAAAGTGTCTCCTGTATCTTGCCCATGCGCTCTCATCTGCTTTGAGTTCTGGTTTTCTAGCACAGTAGAGTGTTCTGGGCTTGCTTGTTTTTGTCCTGCCCCAGCCCTGAACCAGCCATTTTTCCTGAAGCCCTGATGCCCTTGAGTACCATGTGGTATTGAGAACCAAACTTGCTGTTAAGGTTTGATTTATAATGTCCCCCAACAAGGACCTGTGTTCAGAGGAGTGATTCGAGAAAGTGTTTCTGTCATGGAGACAGTAAATTCATCAGTCGATCCGTACGTTGATGACTTTGTGGCCAAACGTGCTGTTAAGAGGTGAGGCCTGGGTCAGGGCAGTGCGTCGCTGAGGGCATGATCTGAAAGAGTGTTTTCCTGTTCTCAGCCCCTTCCTCTCCTTCTTGTTCTTTTTGCTTCCATGCTGCTGTGGACTGGGCAGCATCTATCCAGCATGCCCCTCTGCCATATTCTTTCTGTCATCCGCTGACTGTAGCCTGAATGCTCTGAAACCATGGACCAAAATAAATCCTTCCTCCTTAAATTATGTGTGTTAGGCATTTTGTCTCAGCGATGGAAAGCTGACTAGTGCATCTGGAAAATAGGCATACTCCCCACTCCTGGGGGGTTATTGCTGCCAGGCTCTCTGTCCACTGAAAGAACCTAGAGCACAGATACCCAGTAGTCATGAGCTCTCCTAATGTGTATATACATTTGTGTGTATTAAATCAAAAGTGTACACTGGCACCTCTAATTCTAATTCAATTTCAAGGGGTTCTTCTCTTTTCCCCATTCCATACTGCATCTGTCTTTTCCTTCACCAAGGACACTGTTTCCCAATAAAAATATATTTATCATTTACTCAATCCTGAAATTTACACTAAATCATTTTTAGAATTGCTATACCAGTATTACTACCCACCGCAAAGTAACTCAGAAAATCTCCAGATTTCTTTATTCTATTAAGAGTAATGGTCAGACACTGGGTTCCAAATGGTCTTGAATTAATTTTACTTTTTTCATCTCTTTGTTGTCTATTTGCTGTACATTTGGGTTTATTTATGTAGGACATTTTTCCTTCACTGATTTAATAATACAGTTTTGGATATGTAAAGCATTAGTGTAGAATGAAAGTCAAAACTACATAAAAAGATTGAATCAGAAAAACCCCATCCCCTTCCTACTCTGTACTTTGTGTGCATTCTCAGTGATGCCCCATAAATAGCCATTTTCATAAGTTTCTGGTATGTATTTCCTTTTCAAAATATTTTTATTTACTTACCTGTTTACTTGTCAAAATAAGCATATACCAAAGATTAGCAAAAAATATTTGATAAATCATATATTTGGTAAAGGTCTATTGTCTAAAGCATATAATGAATTCTTATAACTCAACAATAACAGGACCAAAAACCTAATTTAAAAATGGGTAAAGCATTTTAATAGACAGTTCTCTGAAGTAAGTAAACAAATCTCAAATAAACATATGAGGAACTGCTTGACCTATGTCATTTTAGGCAAGTACAAATAAAAACCACAGTGAGACACTTCTTCACACTCACTAGGATGGCAATAATAATTTCTAAAATGTGGAAAACAAGTGTTGATGAGAGGCAGAGAAAAGGTAATCAGTCCCATATATTTCTTGTGGGACTGTAAAATGGTACAACTGCTATGGAAAACAGATTGGCAGTTCCTCAGAAAGTTAAATATAGACATATCATATGATGTAGCACATGTGCTCCTAAAAATGTATTGGAGAGAGCTAAAATATATGTTCACACAAAACCTGGTAAAGAGTGTTTGTAGGTACATTATTCATAATAGCCAAAAGGTAGGAACAGCCCTGGTTCTATAAGCACATGAATGAATAAATAAAGTGTGGTGTAGCCACATAATGGAGACATATTCAGCCATGAAAAAGAATGGAGTATGACTCTGTGGTACAATACAGATGAACCTTGAGAAAACTGTGTGTAAAAATGCCAGAGAGAAGGACACACATATTCTGTCTGTTTATATGAAGTGTGCAGAACAGGCAAACCCAGGGAGACAGCGGATTAGGACTTTCAGAGGGCTCAAGAGAGAAGGACAATGGGAAGTTATTACTAAAGGACACAGGTTTCCTTTCTGGATGGTGAAAATGTTATGGAATTGGGTAGTGGTACGCTACCTTGATAATGTGATATAATATATAATAAGACCCAATCAATTGTGTACTTTAAAATGATAGCTTTAATAGCATGTAATTATAGCTCTATAAATATGGGTGCATTTTGTTGTTGCTAAGTACTCATTCACATCTTTTCTCTAGGTAGTACCTTGGAAATCAGTCCCCATCAGCTCACAGATGTGGTCACCATTCTTTTTTTTTTTTTTAATTTTTAAAAAAATAAAAGTACAAAAACATATTAACAGACACCAATTAGCATAAAAAATAGTACAATCACAACTGATCTATAGACATGGTGATATGGTCTCAACAGTGGTTATTGCTTTATCCATTGATATCTTCGAAGTGTAAATATATGAACCCATATACAGACATGCAAAATTGGTCAGACAATTAATCCTCTCAACAACAGAAAAACACAAAAACCAAAAATCCAAAGACAGAAAACAAAACAGGCAAACAACAACAACAACAACAACAAAATAAAACCACCAATAGTTGCTGCTTTGCATATTGATATCTTCGAAGTGTGTGTTCAGGATAATACATACACACATACAATATTGATCAAATAACCCGTCATCAATTATTCCTTAGCATTAAGTGATATAATACAATAGTAGAACCATGTTAGCCCTCCTGCACATATGTATATACATATATACACACATACATTTTTGTCTCTTTCTTTTCTCCTTTCCCTCGTCTCATCTGTTCTTTGTTTTTGAACAGATTTCCTTCATGTCTCTTAGTTTATATTCCCACGCTCGGGTTCTTACACCAGTGATACAATACGTTGCCTGCACATGTATCGCTGATTTATTTCACTTATGAGTATGGACTCCAGTTTTGACCACTTGCCTACA
>PVLD010011096.1:0-67064 GCA_004027595.1 Dinomys branickii
TAAATTTGCATGTCTGTATATGGGTCCATACATCTACAATTCGAAGATATCAATGGATAAAGCAACAACTACTGTTGAGACCATATCACCTTGTCTATAGATTAGTTGTGATTGTACTATTTTCTATGATAATGGGTGTCTGTTTGTCAATATGTTTTTGTACTTTTATGTTTCTAAAATAAAAAAAAAAAAATAAATAGGGATTCATAAAGATCATACAAAAAAGATCACATCTGAGCAAAAGACTTAAGGAGAGAGAGAGCATGCTAAAGTTTCCCAAGAGCAGGGGAGTTTTGTGTGCTTAATGAGGACCAGTATGTTCAGAAGAAAGCAGGAAGATTTAAAGAAATTTAAATATGTTGGCTCTTTTAAGTCATTTTAAAACACTGCTGTTTACTTGGATGTAGAGGTAATGCACAATTTTGAGCAGAAAAATTACATAACCTGAGTAAAGGTATTTACAGTAGTAATCTAAGGATTATAAGACTGATTTGTCTTCATTTTTGTTTGTATTTAAAAATTTTATAAGCCATACTTTTTCATGTTATTTTAATCAAATAAGTTAAAATGCAATCACATTTTTTTGCCTTTTTGAGACAGGGTCCCACTCTGCAGTTCAGGCTGAACTTGAACTCAACTTTGTAGCCCAGGCTGGCCTCGAACTCACAGCAATAATCCTGCCTCAGCCTCTCAAGTGCTGGGATTACAGGCGTGCACTGCCTCACCTAGTCCTTTTATATTTATATAATAGATTCTAATAAATAAAAATTTAGTAGAAAGAGACTAGGATTAGCAAATTTAGAGCCTGTAGATTAAACCTGCCTACCACTTGTATATTTGTATGGCTCATGAGCTAAGAATTTTACATGTTTAGTTATTACATTTCAATTTTTTATATATTTGCTGGTTAAAAAACAATGTTTTTATGACAAATGAAAATTTTATGAAACTCAAATTTCATTGTCAACAAATAAAGCTTTATTAGACACAGCCATGTTGTCCTTGGTTACTTTGGTACTCTAATACCTCATGTCACACAGGATGAGAGTTGCACTGTAAATCCTATCTTACTACCTGGCCCTTTATAGGAAGTTTAGTAGCCCCTGAAATAGAACAAAAACATTAAAATGGAGTAGATTCACTAAATCTAAAACAGAACTACACTCATCTATACCCCTAGAAAAAGCAATATAAAACCAAGTACTTTTTCATGCCCAGCACACTGGTAAAAGATGGAGGCAAAATAAAGCTGTCACACACTGATGCATGGGGACAAACACGTTGTGGAACATTTCGGTAACATTTAGAAAGGACAAGCACATCCACTAATTCTACTTCTAGGTTTGTACCCCTAGAAAACTCTAGACATTCACAAGACAGCAATGCCTGGAGGAGTTGGCACAGCTAAGAGCTTAGTACAGTGTCTGACATACAGTAAGTACTTGATAGATGTTAGCCATGTTCAAAATAAACTGTTATTCTATTATTATTAATTGAAAAACCCATTTCTATGGAGAAATAGATGCATAAATTATTATTTCATCATATTCAGTGATCCCTCACCTATCGTGAGGGAGTTATGTTCCAAAGATCCCCACGACAGGTGAGAATTTGTGAGGCAGAAGTGTTATATTTATTTTATTACTTATATATATTTTAAGGCTTTATAAACCCTTCCCAAAGGAATAGTTAATGATTAATTATTTGATCAATCTTGCATGTCTATATTTGTTTTCTTGAGTAACCACTTTGAAATTATCAATGTATAATACAACAACCATTGTTAATTTCCTATCACCTTGTCTGTAATTCAGTATTATTTGTATTGTTCTTACACTATTTTGTAAATAGTGTGTTTGTTAATGTTTTTGTTCTTTCACTTAAAATTAAAAAACCTTTCCCACACTCCTATAAACCTTTCCCACTCTCTTATTAATCTTTCCTACACTCTTATAAACACTTCATATTCTCTTAAACACTTTCTACACTCTTAAACCTATGTAATTTTAACAACATGTAAAATTCTGCATGGGTACTAGATGTGAGGTGGACAAGGAGAGATACTGAACATATGGGAATGGTGCAGCAGAGCAAACAGAACGATGCTATGGTCACTGAGCCAATCAGCGCCTAGGATATAGAACACAGTGCTGTGGTTGGTTGCCTTCCATTCCATCAGCCAATAGTGTGCTGTGTACAATCTCATGTTGGCAAACTTGTAAGAACGGTTGTGGCATATTGAATTTCCATTGTGTACAGTATAGTATTCATCCCTGATAAAATACATACTGTATTTTATTTTGATTTCATATTCTTTTAATATGTTTTAATTAACATTTTTATATTTTTATATTGTTTTAAATTTTTAGGCAAAAATAATTAAAATCATAAATATTATATAAATATCTATATACCACAAAATCCTGTGATGTAGTGAAAACTCTGCGATACAGAATTAGATGTGTTTTTTTAAAAATCTGCAATACAGTGAAGCTGCAGTAAGTGAACTGTGATATAGTGGGGAATGACTGTAATTTAATGTTAGCTAGCAATAAAAATAATTTATTCTATATGCATTGAATGGACAAATCACAAAAGCATAGTTTTGGTTGGTAAAACAGAATTTCAAAAATATATGAAACATACTATATTGTTTTTGATATATAAATATATAGTAAAATATAAAAATATGGACAGGAATGTTAAAATAATTAACTCTGGAGAGAGAAGGAAGATAACAGAAAGGGGTAGGTTTTTTTTTTTTTTTGAGTCAAGATCTTGCTATGCAGTTCAGGTTGGCCTTGAGCTCACCTTGTAGCCCAGGGTGGCCTTGAACTGGCAAGGGTCCTCATGCATCAGCCTCCTGAGTGCTGGATTATAGGCGTGTGCCACCACGCCCGGCTGGAAAAGGTATTTTTTTTTTAAATGTCAAAAGCTTCTATAAAATTGTTTCCTAAAAAAAAGTATGAAGGAAGTATAAAATACAGTGGTACCTTGGTTCACAAACTTTATTCTTGTTAGGATTCTGGTCACAAACCAAATTGGAAAACAACCAAATCAAGTTCAGTTGTTAGTTTCCATGTTGACTTATGGGGAAGTTTGACTCAGTTCTCATCCAATTTGGTTTTCAACTAGAATCATGGCGAGAATTAAATTCATGAATGGAGGCACCATTGTAATAGCTAACATTCAGTAAGTCAGGGTGTTTCAGGAGTGTTTGTTGTAATGTTTTATTTTTCTGAATATTTGAAATATTTCATAACATAAAATTTTTACAGAACAGTACTAGGATAAAAGTATCTGATTCTGTTGTCACTGAATACTCAGATACCGGGCACCATTCTAAATGCATCATTTATGTAATACCTTTAATCCTCATAAACCCTACAGAGTAGGTAATAATAAAATCTCAATTTTATATAGGGGCAAATGGAGGCCCAGAAGGGTTATGTGACTGTTACAAAGCTGCACGGCAAGCAGTAGGATTCTAGAGTCTGTGCGATGTACATTCCTTTGCAGACCTTCCCTAGGAAGCCTGAAAGTAACAGCCTGCACATTTCATTCAACAAAATTATTAATGCTGAGACCACCAATCTCTGTGTTCCCAGAGAAAACACGGTTTTATTTTCTTTCCTCCTAGAATGAGAAATCAACTAAATTCAGATAAAGAAACTATATGTATTTTTAGAATTCAGGAGGCTGGCATCATATATACAGAGTCCTTAGAAAAATATATATACAGTTTGCTAAAAAATTTGTATCAGCAGTTTGCTGTACTAATAAATGCCTGGAAGCTAATGGATCTTGTAATTGTAGAGGCCAAAAGTAATTTGCATTAACCTCAGAATGTCCCCATAAATTTAGTATTAAAATATTTATACAAGTTTTTCTTTTCCTGATGTAAACATTTTTTGACAAGACTCTCTTTTATTGCAGAAGTGACATATGCCCTCCTCCTTTCCCCTACATGTGCTATGCAAATTTTAAGCCACTCACCTGGCATTCTTTTCAGCATCTAAAACAGCTTGTGCCAAATCCTTGTGGGCTTTCTCTGCTTCCTTTGTTAATTTCATATCATGTGACCGAACCAGACACAGTTCCCTGAAACAAAGCAAAGAAATTTCAGATTCATAACTGGAGACTTCCAAAAAGTTTCTACCCAGGAAATGAGATTTACACTCAGACATCTGTGTCCTAGTTTTTCCACTTTATAAGGCAAATTAAGAAATCTAGTGTAATTCTAGGTGGAATCTTGCCAAGTTTGGCAAAGGAATCAAGCTGGCAAGAACAGGCAGAAAGACGACATGGCAGGGCATGGTGGAGGCGGAGAGCAGGCAGCTGCTAACAGGCAGCCCCGCATCGCTCTGCTCACTCTCTGATCTGTTTATCCTGGTCCCCCTTATTCTTGCCACTAAGCATCATACCACAAAGTTAGATGATCCCTGACCCAACCCTGATTGCTATTTAATGTTTATGCTCTTTGGAATTTGAGTCTTAATATCAGTAATTAGTGCACTGCTCTGTAAACCTGATAAAGGTAAACACCTATATCTTGGAAGTCACAGCAAGAATTTCTTCCCTGTCAAATATATAGAGCTTTAGTTGTGTGATAACCTGCATAACCTATTTCTCTGCATCTGTATACAATAATACCCAGTTCTTACATTTCTCTTGCTAACCATGAAGAGAAGACAGAGGAGTCTTCATCGTTAACCATTCCACTCTTCATTAATTTTTTTTTTTTACTGTCTTTAAAGACATGACTCTGAATGTTGTGTTCAGGATAATCACAGTTTTACCTGGTCAATTCCTCAATAACATTCTTGAAATTATACAAGTCTTCTAAAATGCGCTGATCCATCATTCGCTGAGTTACCAAGTCTTTATAGAATTCAATCATCTGCCTGGCAATTTGGTCAAGCATTTGCACATACTTCTCTCTGTAAGAGAAACAAGGGGAGCAAGACACCATGCCAAAGGGGACAAGGGGAGTCAAAAACAAGTGAGAGAGAAAGTAACATTTGGGAAATAGTACACACATTCATATTCTTCTCCTCTCGTTCATATTTCTCTCCATTCATATTCATGCACCTCCCTTGAGCCCCTCCTCCCCCTTCCCAGATGCCATGAGGTGAGTAGCTTTCGTTCATCACAGGCCCAGAAACAAAAAGATACAGTAGACCATGGACAGAAACCATGAGGCAGAATGGACCTTTCTTTCTTTAAACTGTTTTCCTCAGATATTTTGTCACAGTAACAGAAAGCTGACTAACACATGTCCTAAGCTCAAAGTCCTATAATTGTAATATCTTTGAGTTGGACTGCTCATTTAGTCCATTCTTTCATCTACTGACAGAATCGTCCTGTCCTTACTTAAACACCTGAAGGGGCAGGGAGTTTTATCAGCTCAATTTGCAGCTTTTACACTGGAAAAGTACTATTTTCTTTTAGGTACTGGGCATTTGAACCCAGAGTGCTCTTACTGAGCTACATTCCAAACCCATTTTTTATTTTTGATTTTGAAACAGGATCATATTAAGTTGCTAAATTGTCCGGGCTGGACTTGAACTTGAGATCCTCCAGCCCCAGCCTCCCAGAGTAATGAGATTACTGGTAGGTGACATCAAGAGAAAGGATCAATGTAAAGCATACTTTCTTGAGGACTTCCTCTCCTGGCAATATACAGACTAGATACTCTAATGATTAGGGGCCTTCACATTCCAAGACTACTAGATCCTGCATTAAAATACAACTATATTCATATGAGAGTACATTTTTCAAAGCACTACTGGCCTTGCAGAAGAGAAGAAGTACTATATCTAGAGGTGGAAAATGAAAAGAACAAACAAACAAGAAATGGCAAGCAAGGCTATTAAGTGAGAGCTGTTAGTAGTATTCAGTAAGCAAACCCAAGGTCAAAGTTATCCCATGAAAAATATCAGCCCTGTGATGGGGAGACTAAGCTTTGGGCCCACTTTAAAATAGAAGGCCAGGGCAAGCCAGGACTCTTGCATGAAGCCTGGATCCCAGAATAAAACTACAGAAAGCAGGCGTGATGGTGTGCATCCGTAATCCCAGCACTCAGAAGGCTGAGGCCAGGCTGACCTACATAGTGAGACCCCATCTCAAAAAACAAAAACAAAATAAACAAACAAAAGAGAAGGAAACTACCCAGTATTTATGGCTGAGGGTTCTACAGTTAAGTTCATTCAAATATTAACTCCATAAGCAAAGACTGTAAAATATCACTGTCAACAAACCATCATGAATCAGACTCAGAAGAAACAACCAATAACAGACGTGGATACTAAGGGGTTTTACATGCTAAAATTATCAGAATTAAAACATAAGACTGTGCATAAAATGTTGGAGAAATAAATATCAATGACCAAAGTCCAGTTTTTCAGGATCAGTAAAACTGGCGAAAGTTTAGCTAGCTTCCTCGGGAAAACAAAGCAAGAATGAAGACACTGTCAATATTAGGAGTGAAACAGCAGAGATCAGAACAGATTCTAGCAATAATAATAATATAATAAAAGAATATTATGAATAGCTCTACGGCAACAAATTCAATAACTTAGATTAAATGGACAAATTCCTGGAAAGATGCTGGAAAACTCAATCAGCTATCAAAACTCAATCAAAAATGTGAAGATAACTCACCAAGAAAGTGAATTATAATTTAAAAACTTTCCCATAAAGGAAACTCTGGACCCAGATAACAAAAAAACAATGGGATGGCAATGGGTTTTTAGATATGCTACAAAAAGCACAGGCAGCAACAACAAAAACCCAAACTAAACATTTTGTACATCAAAGATCAACATTAAGTAACAGCTAATGAGAGTATTTTCAAACTATGTATCTGCTAAGATACTTGTGCTCAGGATACCAAAAACACACAACTCAACAATAAAAAAAGATAATCAATTTAAAAGCAGATGAAAGAACCCGGGGTTGTGGCACATACCTGTAAACCAAGCTACTCTGCAGGCTGAGGCCAGGAGTCTTCACAATTCAAGGCCAGCCCGGGAAACTTGGTGAGATTCTGTCTTAAAACTTTAAGGGCTGGGCTGCAACTCAAGTGGTAGAGTGCTTGCCTAGCATTTGTGAGGCCCTGAGTTCAATCCCCAGTTCTACTAAAAAAGGTGAGTGAAAGATACTTCTCCAAGAAAAAAAACAATGGTCAGTGTCTTGGTTACTGTTCTCTCCTGGCTGAGACAAAATACCCAACGCCCAAAATGAAGGAAGGAAAGGTTTATTTAGCTTACAGTTTGTGGAAGTTTCAGTCCATACTTGGCTGGCTCAGAGGCAGAGTGGCACATGGCAGAGGGCAAACGTTCATGACGGTAGAAACGGTAGAACACAGCAAAAACAACCAGAGCAACAGGGAGGAAAGGCAGGCAAACAGTCTTTCCCTTCCCTTACATTGTAAACAGCCTACCCCCACCCAGGGGGCATGTACCTCTCTCACAGTTCCATGCCCTCCTCTTCCACAGGCTCAGGACTATACAAAGTAAGCACCCTGGCTTCCTGCTGAGTCACTCAGCCAAACCTCTAGACTCCCCAAGTTGACACAATGTATCAACCATAACAGTCAGTCAGCACATAAAAAGACATTCAGTATCCCCAGTCATTACGATAATGAAAAACAAAACTACAGTGAGTTACTACTTTACACCTATTAACATCGAGAAGGTGAATAACAACAAGAACAAGTGAGGATATGGAAAAAGGGCTGGAGAATCCAATGTATATGGATATAGCTTCTAGGGAAAACAGTTTAGCAGTTCTTCAAAAAGTTAAACAAATAGTTACTATGAGACTCAGGCACTCCACTCCAGGTATACACCAAAAAGAATGGAAAACATGTTCACACAAAAATTAAATGCAAATGTTCCTAGATGCCAGGTGTGGTGGCACACGTCTGTAATCTCAGCACTTAAGAAGCTGAGACAGGAGGATCATTGGGAGTTCAAGACCAGCCTGGGCTACAAAGTGAGCTCAAGGCCAGCCTGAACTGCAGAGTGAGACCAAAAAAAAAAAAAAAAAAAAAGCTCATAGAAATATTATCCATAAAAACCAAAAAACGCCAATAGCCCTAATCAATGTATAAACAATATTTTGCACAGCCATATAATAGAATACTACTTGACTATAAACAGGAATGAAACACTGACATGTGATAGAACATGGATTTTTTTTTTTTGAGTCAGAGTCTTGCTATGTAGTGCAGACTGGCCTTAAACTCACTTATGTAGCCCAGGCTCACCTGGAACTCACAGTGATCCTCCTGCCTCAGTCTCCTGAGTGCTTGGGATTACAGGTGTGTGCCAACACACGGGCAGCACATAGATCTTGAAAGGATTATTCTAATTAAAAGGAGCCAGTCACTAGAAGTCATATATTATATAATTCCCTTTATGTGAAATGTCCACAAGAGGCACATTCAGACACAAAGTACATTGTGTTCTCTAGAGATTAAGAGAAAGGAGAAGGGAGAACGAATACTCATGGACACAAAATTTCTTTTGGAGACGATAAAGGTATTTTGGAATTTGATAGTAATGCTGGTTGCATAACTATGAAAATATACTAAGTACCACAGAATTGTCTACTTTTTAAAAAAATTTACAGTAGTTTAGTTAAATCTCATGGAAGTATAAAGTTGTTCACAGATAATTGCTTCATAATTGTGCTTTCTCCTTTACACTGCATGTATTACATTTATTTCAGTTAATAAAAAATTTAAGCATCTTCTTTACACTAAGTATAACCTGCCTGGCAATAACTTACCCATTAATCCTAATTTTATACTCAGAAAACACTCAAAATAAATCCATTTTTAAAATTTTGTATCTCCCTAAGTATTTGAAAACAGCTATTTTTGTCTTCTATCATATGTCTTTTCTTATGTAGACCTAGGATCTGCAGTTCTTTTCAGGGTTTTTTCAGTGAAATGTATGATGCATGAGAAGTACGCTTTAATGGTTTTTGTGCCCAGAACATGAATTCTACAAAATAAATCAAAAAGTGTTTTAGCTTTTAAAAGTCAGGTGAGTAAAAACAAACAAACAAACAACAACAACAACAACAAAACAGCCTTTGCTGGCACATAGTGCAGAGGTACAGCGCTTGCCTCCATGTGAGCCCCTGGGTTCAACCCCCGGCGCAGCAAGAAAATGAACAAGTGAACAAAAGACACAGGAAAGAACCAGTCTGAAAAGACTGTATCCACACAAAATCTTAATGTCAACCTCGCACTTTAGTTAGTAATAGTGTATTGGCATAGGGTTTTTAACTGTAATAAATATGCTATTCTAAGACTTAGTAAGGAAGGAAACTGAATGGAGTAAGGAGGTATGGGAGAACCCCACTCTCTGGTCCGTTCTGTTCTAAAAGAAAGCTATTGATTTTTATAAGAGTTTGGTGAGCCCATTTGGAAAAAATGAATAGGCAAATAACAGACTGGGAAGAAAGGTTAAATATAAATTTTAAAATAAAATGTATGGACTTAAATACAAAATAAATGTTATATATTATATAGAACTATACAAAAACTAGTTCCAGGATTATAAAATTATAAAATTATAAGACCCAATCCAAAATTATGAACAAACACTTCACAGTAAATAAGTAAATAAACATAAATACACACACACACACACACACACACACATTTACTGACCTTCTGTATATGGCCAATAAACTCATGAAAAAGTGCTCAACATCATTAATTGACAGAGAAACACAAGTTACAACCATAATGAAATACATACTAGTATCATTAGAATGGCTAAATTAAAGAGATGTATGATGCAAAATATCAGTTAAAGCAACCAGAACTTTCAGACATTGTTAGGAGTATACAGTGTTGTACAACCACACTGGAGAAAAGTAGGACAATTTTTTCTAAAAATAAACTTATACCTACCCTATGAACCAGGAAAGACCAAGAAATTCACACATGAGTGTTGTGGTAACTTTATTTATTTAGGCCCAAAACTGAAACAACACAATGTCTATTCAGAGAACACAGAAATGTTCCTTGTTCCATACATATGACAGAGCACTGCTGGAAAAGAAAAAGAGACAAAGCAGCACATGCAATGCCCATAATCCCAGCACTCATGAGGCTGAGGCAGGAGGATTGTTGTGAATTGGAGGCCCGCCTGGGCTACAAAGTGAGCTCAAGGCCAGCCTGAAATGCACAGCCAGACCCTGTCTCAAAAAGACAAAGCAAAACAAAACAAAACAAAACAAAAACCCCAATGTGGTCAAATGTCAAATACAGGCTACATGCCAGAAGCTTCACTTACAAGAATATGAGTATTGTTTGAATATGGTTTGTCTCAATCTAAATTCAAGTGGACTGGACTCCAATATAAAGGTTGACAACTACTAGGCCCTTTAAAAGAGACTCACGGTTTTAGCAGGAGTGAGTTCTCACACTCAAAGGACTGGGCAGTTTACCATGAAAGTGGGCTGGTGTAAAGCAAGCCTAGTACCTCCCCTTTCTCCCCTCACACACGTGCTCGTCCACATGTCCACACATCTGCTGTGAGATGAGGCCCTCACCAAAAGCACAGCAGATGCCAGGTTTATGCTCTTAGTTCTCCAAAACTGTGAGCTAAATAAACTTTCTTTATAAAGTTTCTCGCATCAGCAGTTTCTTATAGCAAAGCAGAACAGACTAAAACAAGTGCCTACAATATGATTCCATTTATATGATGTTCTTGAATAGGCAAAACCTATGTATCTAGAGCTAATTCCCTACTATGTTCTCTATAATTTTGTATTTCCTCTATTGTTTTTGTGTTAACAGATGTGAAGATAACTTTATGTAATACAGCATCCAGTGCTAATTCCCTACTATATTCTATATAATTTTGTACTTCCTATATTGTTTATGTGTTATTCTGGTTTATATGTCTCCATTCTTTTGTCTTTAAAATAAAAAAAAAGATGGAACCTGTTATGGTTGATACATTGTGTCAAGTTGGGAGTCCAGAAGTGTGGCTGAGTGACTCAGCAGGAAACCAGGGTGCTTACTCTGTATACATCCTGAGCCTGTGGAAGAAGAGGGCATGGAGATTGTGTAAGGGCTACACGCCCCTTGGGTGGGGGTAGGCTGTTTACAATGGAAGGGAAGGAAAGAGGCTGCTTGCTGCCATTTCTCCCTTTTTTGCTGGTTGTTTTTGCTGTGCTCTGTGGTCACCAACGTTTGCCCTCTGCCATGTACCACTCTGTCTCAGAACCAGCCAAGTATGGACTGAAACCTCCACAGACTGTAAGCTAAATAAACCTTTCCTTCCTTCATTTTGGGCATCGGGTATTTTGTCTCAGCATAGAGAGAAAAGTAACCAAGACAGAACCTCTGGTAAAAAGGGGTGAGAATTTATTGAAAAAAAAAAAGGAGAGAACCTTCTGGGATGATGATAATATTCCATACTATTCTATATCAGGATAAGTGTTTGAGATACACTGGTGACAGGTGTATGTACTTGTCAAAGTCAGTAAACATACAGAAGATTTGTACATTTCTATATGGTTTATATATATGGTTTTTCAACATACTAGGGATTGGATGCAGGGATTCTTCACATACGCTAGGCAAGTATTCTCCCATTGAGCTAACCCCTCTGTCCACCAGCCTATAAGTACACAAAAATTCTTGTCAAAAAAGAAAAAAGACAAACAAATACTAAACTCTGGTTAAAGATTTTAAAAATGCTGAGTTACTTAGGGCAAAATGTGCTAACATTTACCATTTTCCTTGAAATGCATAAAATTGGTAGGGTAGAAAGACAACTAGATGGATAAATAATAAAGCAAGTTGAGTAAAGTGTTGATAGCAGGATCTAGATGATGAGTATCTGTGTTTCCAGAATTTTTTCAATTTTTCCCTCGATTTTTCTGGATATTTGGAATGTTTCACAATAAAATATTTGAAAAAATTAAGCTGAAAAATACTCAGATACCTGTGTTCAAACATATGTACAATGTCAATCAAAAAGAATTATGATCTGCTCTTCAAAGGGGGAAGCTGTGTGGTGTCTTTTGCTCTTACCCGGCTCCCAAAGCTTTACGTGCTGAGGCTTGGTCCCCCAGACAGCGCTCCCAGGAGGTGACCAAACCGACCTTTAGGCCACCAGGGCTATGCCCTGAAAGTGATATGGACCTCAGCCTCTTCCACTTCCTCTTGGGCTCCCCAGCCACAAGGAAGCGGTTTTGTTCCGCCATGTACTCGTGCCACGATGTGCTGCCACGCCACAGGTCCCAAAGCCACAGCGCCAACCAATTAGGAGCGAGACCCTCTCACACTGGGAGCCAAGACAAGCCTTTGCTCTGCACAAGTTGATTACCTGAGGGATTTCATTAAGGTGAGGGGAAGTTAACATGGTTTGCTGATGTTGTCCCCTTGTTTCCTCATCTCTCAGTCTTGGGATCATTCTCAGACTGACAGCTCAGGCCTTTGCTTGCCCCTATTCTCATTCCAGTTTGGCATTTCCCAGTTTTCAGCAACATTCTAACTACTTAATAACTACTTACTCCTTTGAATCTAATCTTAACCAGTCTCTTATTAATGTTTTGTTCCTAGTTTCTTGGTGCTGCCAGAAAGCAGGAAGTCAGCTTCAACACAACCAGCAATGGGTCAAGTGACGCAGTTAATTGCCATATAGAGGAAACTAATACACAGCTCTAATAACTTCTCCCAGGTTCTTTAGCAAGTGAAACACGGATATATGATTTGAACAAGCTATGCTGACACTACTGTTCCTTTCAGCATTTGGAAAAGTATCACAGTCATAACAAGAATTAGAGTAACGATAGTACTTATCATCATCATCGATTACTATTTATTGAGCACCTATTTCTGTGTCCTCAGGAAAACCTCACCACCTTCTATGAGGCATCTCAATACTTTCAGAGTAGGTACTCAGTAAATGTCGTTGATGTATCAACGAACAGAGATAAAGAAAAACTTTCACAGTAGCTACTATCTTTACTTAGAGATGAAGAAACTAAGGATGAAACATTTACCAAGGAAGGTCTCACATCAAGATGAAAATTTTACTATAGAGAATATAATAAAACATAACTAGGTTCCTTATTATCTGTAAGACAGAGAAGTGTACTTTTTAGATTTCTCAAAAATAAATATAAATACAATTCTAAGATAAAATTCAAAAGAAAACTAAACCAGCCACAGTGGCATATGCCTGTAATCTGAGCAGCTCAAGAGGCTGAGGCAGGAGGATTGCAAGCTTGAGCCCAGTGTGGGAAAATTAGGGAGACCCTGTCTCAGAATAAAACAGTAAAAAGGAGCCTCCCATGGTGGCACCCATCTTTAAGTCCAGGGTTCAATCCTTAGTACTACCATAAAAAAAGGGAAACTAGAAGACTCTAACAGTAGCTTTAACCTGATTTTGGACAGCAGCTGCCCTCTATCTGCACAGTCCACGCTGACTTGTCGAATAAGTTCGTGAAATACTGTGTTGTAGATGGTCTGTTCCTTCTTTAACATATGTAGTAGCTGGTGCATCTGGCAGGAGATAAGCAAAATAATTAGTACTTACAATAAGTATTATCAAGTTTTGGGGCTGGGTGTATAGCTCAGTGGAATAAGCGCTTGCCTAGCAAGTGCAGGGTCCTGAGTTCGATCCCCAGTACCGCAAAAAAAAACAAAATCAAGTTTTATTGACAGGACTAATTTATTTCACTGCATTTTCATATTTATATACACACAATAAATAATATATGATTTTTAAAAATCTGTCTAATTGTGCACAACTTTATATGGCACACTGAGATGACAATATCACTTCTATGCTATGCCTGCGAAAAATTTTTAAAAGCTGATTATATTCATGAGTACACATCAGACAAACCAAAAATGAGGAATATCCTACAGAATAACCAGCCTGTGCTATTCAAGATGATCAAGGTAGGCGTGGTAGCTCATGCCTGCAATCTCAGCATTCAGCAGGCTGAAGCAGGAGGATCACTGTGAATTTGAATTCAGCCTCAACTACCTAGTGAGTTCAAGGCAGCCTGAACTGCATAGCAAGATCCTGTCTTAAAAACAAAAGCAAAACAAAAGGTGGGATTTTTAAGAGGTGATTAGAACAGGAGAGTTTTGACATCATAAGTGGACTAATGCTGTCATCATCACAGAAATGTCCTCCTGATTACTTCAGGCCCCTTTCTTCTCCCTGTCCTCTGAGAGCACTTGCCCTTCCACCTTCCGCCATGAGACAATGGAGCATAAAGGCCTTCACCAGATGCTCTGCCACGCCTGTGGACTTGCCAGCCTCCAGAACCGTACCCCAAACTAACTCGTATTGTTGATAAATTTCACACTTTGGGGTACTCTGCTATGGCAACAGAAGACAGACTGAGGCACTGGGTAAAGGCTCCATCAGAATACCTTGTACTAAAATTGCTTGTAAGGTTTAAGTTCTATACAAGTAAAACTACATAAGACAAAAAAGAAATAGCCCTAAGAAAGAAAAAAATCTGTATGTAAAGTTGGAAGAGCTTTTTCATTAAGTACAAAATAAGTTACAAGTGGTAAGAAAGCATGGTTTAATTGGCAGAGTTGTTTAGGAGTTCATAAAGTAACGAGGCCTTAAAGGAAATAACAGATGCTGGTAAGGGTGCACTGAAAGGGAAACTCTGCTTTTAGAGGGAGTGTGAATTAGTATAGCCACTATGGAAAGCAGTATAGGGTTCTTCAAAACACTAGAAATACAGCTACCATATGACCCAGCCATCCCTCTACATAGAAATATGTCCAAAAGAAAGAAAATGACTGTGTCAAGCTGCACTTCTGTATTTATTGCACTACTATTCATAATAGCAAAAGAAAAAAACGGAAATGTCCATGAAGTGCAAAACGGATGAAGGAAATGTGATGCACCTATATAAAGGAATACTATTTAGCCACAAAAAAGCATGCTATCCTGTCATTTACAGCAACATGAAGAAGCCTGGATGCACTAAGTGAAGTAATACAAATATTGTATGTTCTCATTTATACATGGAAGCTAAAAACATTGATCTCATAGAAGTAGAAAGTAGAACAATGGTTACCAGAGGCGGGGAAGGGGGTGGTGGAGAGGATGGGAGAGGATGGTTAGTGGTCACGGCATGCAACCGGATAGCAGTAATAACTTCCAGTGCTCTATAGCATGGCAGCTTAAGTGTAACTGACAACTAACTGTGTATTTCAAAATAGCCAACAAAGGGGGTTTTAAATGTTCACAGTACGTAGAAATGATAAATGTTAGAGGTGCTGTTTATGCCAGTTTCCCCGGTATGATCATTACAAGTTTTTACATATATTAAAATGTCCTACTTATAAATATGTACAATTATTATATAGCAATTAAAAATAAATACATAATAAGCATCTTGCAAACAGCGGTGCCTATGTTCAATGGCACAAAAACAAAACAGCTGTGTGCTACATAATGACATTTCAGTAAACAACAGATGATGTATACGACAGTGGTCCCATGAGATAATGCACAAATCCTTACTGTTGTGTGATGAGTGCCCATGGCCGTCAGTATAGTTAACTTGCTGTAGTCGTAGGCCGCCGTGCGCAGCAAGCTATACCATGTGGGTTTGCGTAATCTCGTTCTCACAGTGACAGAGCTGTCTACTGCGGCATTTCTCATCCCTATTATTAGACCATGGGTGAGTACACTAGTAATTAACTATAGCATTCTATCGCATGTCAGGCATTTCCTAGACACTTTGTATTCATTATTATTCTCACCCAGGCATTCTGCCTCCAGAGTCCAAGCTCCTACACATGGGGTTACACTGCTCCTTGCATTTACCTTGGTTGGTGCTGCATATTCCTGATTTTCTACCCCAGCCCTCTCTAGCATAGTTTCCATCACTTCGTTCAGTTGGGCCACTTCCACTCTTCTGTTGGGTTTCCTAAAAGATTAATGTGGCCAACATGTAAATAACATTCTAACATCTCCTGCTCAAATGACAAAAGGAACATAAAACTTATAAATAGAATGTATATATGTATAATTATGGAGTATTAACTAATATTTTAAAGCATTAGACCTGTACCTATTGATCTAGTGGGGTATTAGTAAGAGTTAAAAAAACAAGAAAACTTGTAAATAGTACGACCCCTTTTTCTTCAAAGAAAATAATTCCCTCCTCCAAAGATTCTATATAAGATGGTAGTAGAATATAAAAAATGTGGAGAGACAAACACCCAGTGTAAGAGAAGAAAAAAGACAAAGGAAAAAGACTGCACCAAAATGGAGAAGTACTAACTGTTAAATGTACAATATAAAAGTGTTTCATAGTAGTTAAATACTATTTATATTTATGAAGATTTGCATATGCAGTTGGACATATTCAACAAATGAAATAACAGAACTGTAGAAAATTATTGTTTTGGATTCCTGCTATAATTTTGATTTTTAATGAAATATCAACATAAAAAATATATTTGTACATAATCATTCTTTCTAAGAAACACTGTATAAAATAGACCATACTTACATGGATGGAAAGAGCAATAGCCTGTTTTCACTATCCGTGAGAAGAGTAGTATATTTGCTACAATAAATAAGACAAGTACATGTTATTTTAAGAAAATGTTTTGGGGCTAGGGATGTAGCACAGTGGTAGGTTATGTGCTTAGTGTGCATAAGTGACTGCCTGCAGCCTCAGCAGCAGCAAGAGAGAGAGAGAGAGAGAGAGTCAGAGACAGAGACAGAGAGACAAGGAGGCAGAGACAGACAGACAGGTAGAGAAAAGAGAAGAAGAGAGGGGAGGGGAGGGGAGAGGAGATGAGGGGCGGGAAGGGGAGGGGAGGGGAGGGGAGGAGGGATAAAGAGAGGAAGCAAGGCTCAAATAGTTTCAAAAATGAGCACGTGAGATGGACCACAAGCAAGGATGCCACAGGGACAATTCACAAATCTAACACCCACAGTCTTGTTTTCTAAGAACCATTCTCCACTAACCAGAATCAGTGCTTCCTGGGAAATGAATCATGGCTAATTCCAGAACAGGAGTTGAAAAACACGAAATGAACCTGGAAATCTCACTGAGCCAGAAAATAAGAAAGTTCAAATATCGTTGGGGACATGTTCAAAGAACATAAAAGCCAGCTCAAAGGAGCTGCCATTGGCCAAATCAGGAAACATTTGAATATGAGAATAAATGATGATACAGTAGTAAGCAATTAAAATCTACCAGGAACAGTGGCTCATGCCTGTAAACCCAGCTACTTGGGAACCTGAGGCAGGAGAACTGCAAGGAAAATGTAGCAAAACTCAGCCTTGGAAATTTACTAAGTCTCTCTCTCAAGTTGATAGATCGATAGATAGATAGATAGATAGATAGGTATCAATAAGCAAGCTAGAAATGTGGCTCAGTGGCAGAGCCCTTGCCTCACATGTATGAGAGCCTGAGTTCAATCTCCAGTACTATAAAAAAGAATTAAAATACATAAAATAAACACAAAAATCAACAGCATTCCTATTTGCCAATAATGAGCCTATCAAGAAAGAAACCAAGAAGACGATTTCATTCAAAATAGCTTCAAAAAACATCTAAATACTTGGGAATCAACCTAACCAAGGAGGTAAAAGATCTCTAATAAATATGGAATCAGAATAAAAGAGCAAAGCTAGAGGAATTATAATACCAGATTTCAAATTATACTACAAAGTTTTAGTAATAAAAACAACACTGTAGTAGCACAAAAACAGACATGTGGACCAGTGGACTAGAAAGAACAGAGAATGCAGAAACAATCCCATGCACCTACAGCCATCTGATTTTTCACAAAGGGACCAAAAACACGTTGGAGAAAAGACAGCCTCTTCAACAAATAGTGCTGGGAAACCTTGATATCCATTTATAGAAGACTGAAACTAGTACTGTTCTCCACTAGCCAGAATCAGTACTCTCTGAGGAACGAATCTCCACCTCTCACCCTGTTTTAAAATCAAATCCAAATGTAGCAAAGGCTGACATACGGAAACAGAAGCTTTGAAGCTGCTGGAAGATAACACAGGGGAAGCACTTGAAGTTACAGGCAGAGGCAATTACTTCTGGAATAGCATTCCAATAGCATAAGATAATACCAAGGATCAGCAAATGAGATTACACCAAATGAAAAGGCTTCTCCATAGCAAAGGAAATGAGTTGAGAGAAAACCTACAGAATGGGAGAAAATTTTTGCTAGCTAATAAAAGATTAATATCAAGAATATATAAAGAACTGAAACACGACGTTGCCCCAAACAAATAACCTCCCCCCAAACAAACAAACAAACAAACAAAAAAACCCAATCAAAGAAAAGGGGGCAATGAACTGAATAGACACATTTTTAAAAAGTACAAATGGTTTATGAAATACGATAAATAACATAAAAAAATTCAACATCTTTAGCCATTAGGAAAATACAAATCAAAACAACTTTGAGATTTCATCTTATCCCAGTCAGCGTGGCCGCATTAAAAACACAAAAAACAATGAATGCACATCAGGAGAAAAAGGAACCCTCCTGTACTGTTAGTGAGAATGTAAACTAGTACAGGTACTGGAGAAATTGGTGTGGAAATTCCTGAAATAACTAAAAATAGAAATACCGTTTGATAAATTGGACACGTGTAAATACCACATTGTTTCTCTGCTGTGAGAAACTGAAAGTGTAAATAATAATAAAATGTATAATAGGTATTGTGAAACAGGAAGAAAATGGTCAAATTGGCAGGGGAACTATGTGGGGGAGGGGAAAAGAAAGGGACAAGCAAAAAATGATGAGAGAAGAAGGAAAAATGGAAACAAAACGTTTGTACATAAGGAGGGGAAGAGGGGTTAAAGGGAGGGGAGGGGAATGGGAAAAAAGTGAAGCTTTTCACGTACAGGTACAAAGTCCCCTATGGTAAATGTGACCATTATGTATACCTAAAATATACCAATAAACATAATTAACAATAAAAAAGAAATACCATTTGACCTAGAATTACCTTTGCTAGGTATATTCTGGAAAGAACTGAAGACATGACACTATAGAGATACATACATGTTTCCAGTGGCAAAATTCACGTATATTATTTGGCCACAAAGAAAGATGAAATCCGGTCATTTACAGAAAGTGGATGGAGCCAGGGATTTAGCTCAGTAGCATAAACACCTGCCTGGTAAGCACAAGGTCCTGAGTTCAATTCCTGGTACCAAACAAGGAAACAAACTAAAAAACAGAAAATGGATGGAATTTGAGACTATCATCGGAGAAATAAGCCAGACTCCAAAAGTTAAATACTACATGTTTTCTCTTAGAGGAAAAACCTAAACTGTAAACATATAATTTAAGGCTGGGTATGGTGGCATATGCCTGTAATCGCAGCAGTTGGGAGACTGCTCCCAGCTGGAGGACTACTATGAATTTGAGGCCAACCTGGGCTACATGGTGAAACCCTCTCTCCAAAACAAACAAAAAAAGTAATAAAGGATGATAGGAAACTAGAAGGTAGACTCTGGGAAGCAGAGGAGGGGACCGAGAAGGGGAGAGGAAAGGGACTGAAAATCAGCCTGCTATACGCATGTACCAACTCTCCAAAACACACATAATTATTGTATATTACAAATATGCACCAATTTTAAAAATTATTAAATAAAGATGACATTTTAAAATGTCACATAGTTCAATAGCTACTAAAAAACCCCATCAAATATAACAGAAATCCCTGAGTCTAGAAGGTAAACTGTCAGCTAATAAATACAGAAAGAATGATGTAGCTTTAAAAAATCATGCAAAGATCTATAATTAATGGGTTACTGGGAAATACACAGTAAATGGTTTGGTGGTACAGGGATATGAAGCCTCAAATTTACTCTTAGTTTTAAATTCATGTGCGAGTGTGTGCGTGTGTAAAAGCAAATGAGGCCAAATATAATAAACACTCAGTGAATCAGAAAATAAGGGAGTTCCTTGTCCTATTTTTACAACTTTTTTATGAATTTGGAATTAAATGAAAATAAAAAGTTACGCCCGCAAAATGAGTTCCATTTATTCATCTTTGGCCAGCTGTTAAGGAAACACCATATAACATACATATTACAAACACCCAAGGACTGACAGCTTCTGGATGCTTTATTGTAAAACCCTAGCCCAAAGTTCCAGTTGTTTTATAGCTGGGTGGGTGGCACGTGCCTGAATTCCCAACATTCAGGAGGCTGAGGCAAGAGGATCACCACAAATTCAAGGCCATTTGGTGAGCTCAAGACCAATGTACACTACATAACAAGATTCTGTTTCAAAAAGAAAGAACAAACAAAAAACAAAGTTGTACTTTTTAAAACTATAAAACATTCCAGTGTTGTCTCAGAAAATAAAACCAAGATCTCATTTTCAATCCCATGAGTCGGGAATCAAAAAAATGAGATGACAAGTCTGTAGTCCGAGATTCTGACTCAGACGGCTTCTTTCCTCTGTCTGCATGGTCATAACCATGTAGCATACCGTCAAGCGTTAGGGACAGGATTCCATTTCTTAAAATTCAAAATTAAATGGCAGAAAGAACTTGAGAACAATATAATCATTTAATCACTAAAATCCCAAACTGTGGAGTCCTTGTGAAGAGGTCACTGTGAAAGTCTCCCTTCACTCTGGTTAGGGCAGCCCGCGCCTCCTCCTCACACTAGGACGTAAATGCACTGTTCTCAGGCTTTTCTGGGTAGGAAGCAGAAAACAGCTCCGCGCATCAGGCCCTCAGCCGTGTCTTATACTCACTCGTCGTAGCACTCCAAGCCTGAAACTCCTGTACTGGACACAATATGAAATTCTTCAGGAATTAAAGTGTCTGTTAATCTCTTTGGCTTAAAAAAAATGCAAGAAAAGATATATTAATAAATGAGGAAGTTGAGTCGTGCAAATCCTAATTCCTACCCAAAGGGATACTGTTTACTTTTTAGTAGTACGTGTGTAATGAATAAATTCCTCCTGGAGAGGTGGCATGTGGCAGTAGAACATCTCAACCCTTTTTACTTCCCTTCCTGCCCTGCCCCTTCTTCCCTCCATCTCTCGATCACCTTCTCATGTGCAAAAGGTCCATCTCCTTTCCTGTAACTTGTCATTTACTTTACTCTTTGAATTATTTATACTTTGGGTTTTACATATAAGAAAAAGCATACATGCCAGGCACGGTGGCAAATGCCTGTAATCCCAGCACTCAGGAGGCTGAGGCAGGAGGATGGCTGTGAGTCTGAGGCCAGCCTGGGCTACAAAGTGAGTTCAAGGCCAGACTGAACTGCATAGAGAGACCCTATCTCAAAAAGACAAAAAAGGGCTGGGGATATAGCTCAGTGGCACATGTGCCTGCCTGGCAAGTGCAAGGTCCTGAGTCTGATCCCCAGTACCAAAAAAAAAAAAAAAAAAAGAAAGAAAAAAGAAAAAGGATGAGATATTTATTATGTGTGCCTGCTTTGTTTCATTTAAGATTACAGTCTCAAGGTGCATCCATTTTCCTACAAAGGACTGAAATTTATCCTTCCTTGTGGCTGAGTAGTACTCCATTGTTTATCTAAGTCATGTTTTCTTTACCTGTTCATCTGTTCATGGACATGTAGGCCACTTTCAAGATTTAGCTGTTATGAATTGTGCTGCTATAAGCATGGGTACGCATGTATCACTGTAATACAATGTTTTTTAACTCTTTCAGGAAGATATCTAGAAGGGGAATAGCTGGGTCAAGTGAAATTCTAGTTTTAGTTTTTTGAGTAATTCCATACTTATTTCCACAGTGGTTGTGTTTGTTTACAGTCTCACCAGAGCTTCACCAGCATTTGTTATCATTTGACTTCTTGAGGATGGTCATTCTTTTTGGAGTAAGATGGAATCTTGGTGCAGTTTTAATTGTATTTGTCTAACAACCAGAGATGTTGAACATTTCTTCATGTACTTATTAGCTATCTGTATGTTTTCTCCTGAGAGGCATCTTTTCATTTCAATTGAATTTTTTTATTGGGTCTTTTATTTAAGGGGTCCAATTTTTTTTGAGTTCTTTATTTATTGTAGGTATTAGTCCTCTGTTTGAGGTATAATTGGAAAAAATATTTTCCCATTCTGTAGGTTGTCTCTTCACTTTGTTGGTGGTTTCTGTGGCCTACAGAAGCTTTTCAATTTGATATGATCTCGTTTGTCGATTCTTGGTACCATTTCTTGTGTCTTTGGGGTTCTATTCAGAAAGTCCTCACCTGTACCTATGTCTGCAAGAGTTTCACCTATTTTATCTTCCAGCAGATTGGTTCTGTTTTAATATTTAGGTCTTTGGTCCTTCTGATTTCAGTTTGGTACATGGTGAAAGAGATGGGTCTAGATTCATCTTTTACATATGGATAACCAGTTTCCGTAGCACCATTTGTTGAAGAAGTTCTTTTTTCTCTAGCATATTATTTTCTCCCCTCATCAAAAATCAGATGTCTGAATGTGCCTAGTGTTGATTTGCATCCTCTATTCTATTCCATTGTTCCATATAATAGCTTTTGTGCCTGTGCCATGCTGCTCTTATCATATCGCTTTGTAATATAGGTTGAGATCTGGGACTGTAATGCCCTCCTACTTTGCTCCTCTTCCCAAGGACTGTTTTTGCTGTTCTGGGTCTCTTCTCACTCCATATGAATTTTAGAATTATTTCTTCTAGTTATGTATGGAAAGCTGCTGGTATTTAGATTGGATTTACATTGACTGTATAAATCAGTATTAATATATGACCACTTTGACAATATTAGCTCTGCCTATCCAGGAACAAAGGATGCCTTTCCATTTTCTGATATCCTATTTGATCTCCTTTTCAACAGTACTGTAATTTTCATTATAGAAGTCTTTCGCTTCCTTGGTTAGGTTAATATTTAGGTATGTAATATTTTTAAGCTATTGTGAAGGTATTGCTGCCTTGATTTACTTCTCATTATGTTCATTATTGGTGTACAGGAATGCTATTGAATTATTTGTATTGATTCTTGTATCCTGCTACTTTGCTTAATTTGTTTATTAGTTCTAGGGGCTTTTTGGTGGAATTTTTTGGGGCCTTCTATGTACAGAATCACATCATCTGTGCATAAGGATAGTTCAGCTTTTTTCTTTTCTATGCACAAAAGGGACACTATTTATTAACTTGAGAGATTTTGATTACAGAAATAATGTTTTAATAATGTTATGATAGCAAACAACAGGAACAAAATTTTAAGCAGAGAACTCATTTTTACAAGTAAGCATGAATTTGAGAACAAGTTTAATTCTAGTATAATCATCCCTCAATATCTAAAGAAGGCTTTTCTAGGAATCTTCACACATACCAAAAATCTGCTGATGTTCAAGGCCACCATGTAAAACGGTGCAGTATTTGCATATAACCTATGCATAGCCTCTGATTTATTTAAATTATCTCTGGCACATCCTCTCATTTAAATCATCTCTGGGTTACTTATAATACCTAATATAATGTAAATGCTATATAAATAATTGTAATGCTGAATTGTTGAGGAAACTGACAAGCAAAAAATCTATATAGGTTCACTACAGATGCAATTTTTTTCAAATATTTCCCATTTGTAGTTGGTTGCATATGCAAATAAGGAGCTCTTGGATGTAGAGGGCAAAGTGTATTCAGAAATTCATTATCTATGCTGGATAAGAGAGCACACCCCTGTAATCCCAGGACTCGGGAGATTGAGGCAGGAGGATCATTCCGTGTTCAAGGCCAGCCTGAACTACACAGTGAGTCCTTATCTCAAAAACAAAAACAAAAACAAACAAGAAAGAAATTCAGTTTTTTAATGTAGTAGGAAAACTAATATTCCACTTAGCAAGATACCATGAATAAAAATTCTACAGCTTTGATTTTTTTTTTTTTTGGTACCAAGAATAATCGAACTCAGGACCTTGTGCTTGCCAGGCAGGCACTTAAGCTGCTGAGCTATATCCCCAGCCATTCTACAGGTTTGTACATGGATTCTGGAAAGAAAAATCTAGTCTTCTATACTGTACAAAATGTTAACTGTGGTTTGGAAAGCAGCTTAAGGTATTTTTTATCTTTTCTCACTAAATAGTTTTTAAAAGAAGTAAAGCAGATAAGCAATGCAGGTTGTTTTATAGTATGATAGTACTTTATATTTGGGGGAAGTTATTTAAAAAGTAGAGAGCAGAGAAGATTATTTACCTTGTGAGGCACAAGGACACCGTCGTGTTTGTCATGATCATCTCTGGACTGTAATAAACGGCCCCCATGTGGGGGACAAACTGCATTCTCTTTAGTCTCCCCTTTTACGTATTTGACATTATACAGAAAAGAAATATCCCTAAAAATAAGAAAAAGTATATATTTCAAAAATAAATTTTCATTCTGGCTACTAAATCAGAGTGAGTGAGATCCACACCTAGGCTACTAGTGAGTAAAGTGGTCATTTAGGTCAGCAAAACCAATCTCCTGCTGGGCATGGCAGCACACACCTGTAATCTCAGCACTCGGGAGGCTCAGGAGGGAGGATCGTTGTGTGTTCAAAACCAGTCTGGGCTACAAACTGAGTTCAAGGCCAGCTTGAACTGCATAGCCAGACCCTGTCTCAAAAAGACCAGAAAAGATCTCCTTACTTCATATTTTACTAAGAAGAACAGAGCATTAGACATGAGTTTCTCCAGCCTTCTTCCCTACCTGAAATCCCATTCACATCACAAACTCTTTCCTTCAGTCTTAGGCTAAGATAGACTCTTCTTTCCATGGTTATTCCTTCCGCTTGTCAGCTTCACTCCATCTTGGCCTATATCATTGAGAACGCTAGTCTGTCAATCTTCACTTCTGTGTCTTTCCCACTCTACTGAAACATTCTTCTCGGTCTATAACCAGTCTTTTCCCCTTCTCAAAATCTTTGCTTTACCATACACTGCTATCATTTTATCATGATTGGTCTATCTATCATTGATCACCTCTCAATTTCTGTTCATCAGACTTCCCCACAATCCAATTTCCACCCACACCTCTTGTCCTGAAGTCATTCTCCAGAAAGCTCATGATGATTTGCCACTGAAAAGTCAAAATTTCTCTGGTATATTTTCTAAAATTGATTATCTCTCTTTAAAAACACTCTTTTCCTCTATTCTGTGTTATCAGACTGTTATGGTTGATACATTATGTCAACTTGGGGAGTCTAGAGGTTTGGCTGAGTGACTCAGCAGGAAGCTAAGGTGCTTACTTGTATACATCCTGAGCCTGTGGAAGAGGAGGCCATGGAGATTGTGTGAGAGCTGCACACTGCCTGGAGGTAGGCAGTTTACAATGTGAGGGAAGAAAAGAGACTACTTGCTGTCATTCCTGCCTTTTGTTGCTTGTTTTTGCTGTGCTCTGCTGCCATGAACAGTTTGCCCTCTGCCATGTGCCACTCTGCCTCTGAGCCAGCCATGTATGGACTGAAACCTCCACAAACTGTAAGCTAAATAAACCTTTCTTCCTTCAGTTTGGGTGTCGGGTATTTTGTCTCAGCAATGAGAAAAAAGTAACCAAGACACAGACACTTCTGGCATTTTGTCCTAACTGCTCCTGCTTAGACTTCTCTGTGCACTGCTGCCACTAAACGGAAATGCACCACAAGTTTGTGTCCTCATACCTGCACCCTTTTCCCTGTACATTTTCTCCCTTGGCAATGTCATCAAATCTCACCTTATCCCAGCTGCTACCTCTAGGGACAACTGAGTTCTTGCATTCTATCTTTTCATCCTCTTGTATTCACTAATTCTGCCAATTAGCACTATCCTCGCCTAATCTACATTTCGCTAGAATCCATTATTGAGCCCTTCCCATATTTTTTAACCTTTTTGAAACTTTTTTATTAGTGTGTATTGTCATACATATTGCTCACATTCATCATAGGGAATTTGTACCTGTATGTAATATATCCGGATTCATTTTTTTCTGATCCTCCCCTTCAGCCCTTCCTCCTCTCATTAACGAACGTTTCCTTTGCATTTTTTTCTTCTCTTTTTTCCCTTTTCTTCCCTCCTCCACTCCGCTTCCCTTGTTGTCCTTCCTATTTGAATGTTTTTCCTACTTCCCCATATTTATCCATTTTTGGTTCCCCCACACAAGGGAAACAATGTGATATTTAAACTTGTGTGTCTGATTTATATCATGTAAGGTTATGGTCTCAAGGTGCATCCTTTTTCTTGCAAGTGACTTAGACTTATCCTTTTTGTGGCAGTGTAGTACTCCATTGTATAAAAATGCCATATTTTCTTTATCTGTTCATTTGGTGATGAGTATTTGGGCTGTTTCCTAGAGTTAGCTATTATAAATTGTGCTGCTAACACCACAGGTATGCACATATCACCATGGTATGATGTTTTTAACTTTTTCAGGAAAACCTAGGAAGGGAATCGCTGGGTCAAATGGGTCTTCTTTGTTTAGTTTTTTAAGGAATACCTCCATACTTCTTTCCATGGTGTTTATGCCAGATAACACACCCACCAGCAAAGGAGAAGGTTCCTTTTCTCCCCACAGCCTCACCAGCATTTGTTATTGGTTGATATCCTAACGATAGCCATTCTTTCTGGAGTGAGATGGAATCTCAGTGTTGTTTTAATTTGTATCTCTTGAATGACAAGCGATGTTGAGCATTTTTTCATAAATTTGTTTGCTGTTTGTATGTCTTCATCTGAGAAGTATCTATTTATTTCAGATACCCATTTTTGCACTGAATCTTTAATTTGGGGGTTCTAACTTTTAGAGTTCTTTGCACTATATGTTAGTCCTTTGAGGAATAGCTGGCAAATTTTTTTTTCCATTCTGAGTCATTTTTTCTCTCTGCTGGTGGTTTCTTTTGCTATGAAAAAGCTTTTTAATTTGATGTGATCCCAGTTATTGATTCTCTGTAATATTTCTTGTGCGATTGGGGTTTTGTTCATAAAGTCTTTGCCTATACCAATGTCTTCAACAGTTTTACTTATTATATCTTCCAAAAGGTTGTTTCTGTACTAATATTGGGATCTTTGATCCATTTTTATTTTAGTTCAGTGCACTGTGAGATATGGGTCTAGGTTCAGTTTTTGGCATGTGGAAAGCCAGTTTTTCCAGCATCATTTATTAAAGAGGCTATATTTCTTCCAGTGAAAGCGTTTGGCCCCTTTGTCAAAGGTAAAGTAACTGGGTGTTCTTGGAGTTATTTCTGCATCTTCTATTCTGTTCCATTGATCTTTGTGTCTGTTTTTGTGACAGTAACATGCTGTTTTTATCACAGTGGTTTTAGACTATAACTTCAAATTAGGGATTATGATGCCTCCTGCCTTCCCTTTGTTGCCCAGAATTACTTTTGCTATTCTGCATCTCTTTTGATTCAAAATGAATTTTAGGATTGCTTTCTCTATTTCTGGAGGTGTTATTGGTATTTTGATTGTGATTGCACTAAACATGTGTGTCAGTTTTGGAAATCTGGCCATTTTCACTATATTGATTCTGCTTATCCAAGAACAAGGGATATCTCTCCATTTTCTGATATCCTCTTCAATCTCCCTTTACAGAGGACTGTAGTTTTCAATATATAGGTCTTTTACATCCATTAGATTGATTCCTAAGTATTGCATTTTTCTTGATGCTGTTGTGAAAAATGTTGTTTCCCTAATTCTTTCTCAGTGAGCTTGTTATTCAGTACATGAATTCTATTGATTTTTGAGAGTTGACTTTATATCCTGCTATGCTGCCAAATTTAGTTATTAATTCTAGGAGTCCTTTGGCGCACTGTTGGGGTCTTCTATGGACAATATCATATCATCACCAACTAATGATAATTTAATCTCTTCCTTTCCCATTCTTATTCTTCTATTTTCTTTCTCTTGTCTAATTGCTCTGTTTTCAGAACTATATTGAACAGTAGTGATGATAGGGGGCTTCCTTGTCTTGTTCCTGATGTTAGAGTGAAAGCTTTCAGCTTTTTGTCCAGTTAGTATGATGCTAGTTGTTGGTTTTTCATAGATGGCTTTTAACAGATTGAGATAAGGACTGTCTATTCCAATTCTCTGTAGGGTTTTTATCATGAACATATGCTGGACTTTGTCAAATGCTTTTTCTGCCTCTATTGAGATGATCATGTTTTTTTCCTTGGTTCTGTTAATGTAGTGTGTTACATTTACTGATGTGCATGTGTTGAACCATACCTGCATCCCTGGGATGAATACAACTTGGTCATGGTGTATAATCTTTTGAGGATTTACTGCACTCTGTTTGCCAGTTATTTTGTTGAGGAGTTTTGAGGATCTATGTTCATTAAGGAGACTGACCTGTAGTTCTCTTGTTTGGTTGGATCCTTCTTTGGTTTTGGTATCAGGTTAATGTCTGCTTCCAGGAATGAGTTTCTGAATATTGCTTCCCTTTCAATTTCATTAGAGTTTGAGAAGTAGTTGCATTAGATCTTTAAAGTTTGTGTAGAGAGGCGGGTGTGGTGGTGCACACCTGTAATCCCAGCACTCAGGAAAATGAGGGAGGAGGATCATTGCAAGTTTGAGACCAGCCTGGGCTACAAAGTGAGCTCAAGCCCAGCCTGAACTGCATAGCAAGACCCTGTCTCAAAAAGACAAAAAAGAAAAGAAGAAAAAGAAAAGGAAAGAAAGAATGAAGTTCTTATAGAATTCAGCAGTGAATCCATCAGGACCTGGGCTTTTCTTGTTGGTAGCTTTTTGAGTTTTTTTACTTCTTCAGTATCATTAATTGATAGTAGGTTATTTAGAATTTTTATATCTTCTTGACTCAGCTTTGGTAATTCATATGTATCTAGGAATCTGAAATTTTTTCTGCATTTTCCATCTTCTTAGAGTATGTAAAGGTTCTCCAAGTAGATATCAATGATTTAGATGCCTGCAGGATCCATTGTGATTTCATCCTTTTGTTTTGTCTTTTTTTGAGACAGGGTCTTGCTATGCAGTTCAGACTTACCTGTATCTCATTTTGTAGCCCAGGTTGGTCTCAACCTCACAGTGATCCTCCTGCCTCAGCCTCCCGAGTGCTGGGATTACAGACATGCACCACTACTCCCGCCTCATCCTTCCCATTCATTTAGGTTTTTCTTTCCTTTTTGATAAGGTTGACTAGGGGGTTATCTATTTTATTTAATATCTCAAAGAACCAACTCTTTGATTCATTTATTTATTTATTTTGTGTTGAGACAGGGTTTCACTATACAGTTCAGGATGGCCTTGGACTGAATTTGTAGTCCAGGCTGGCCTCAGACTTGAAGTGATCCTCCTGCCTCATCCTCTTGAGTGCTGGACTTATTCATTTCTTCTTTATATTGGCTATATATTCATAGCCACAATTGGACCAGTTTCTGCCTGATCTCTGTAATTCCCTCCCTGTGTGAACTACTGGTTTAACTTGCCCTTCTTCTACAACCTTGAGGTTGAACATTAAAGTTATCTGTTGGAGCTTACTCTGTTTTTCTGATGTGGGAATTCACCATTATAAATTTCCCTCACAGGATTGCTTTTGTGTCCCATAAGTTCTGGTATATTGTATTAGCGTTATTGTTTAATTATAGAAATTGTCTAATTTCTTCTTTAATTTTGTCTGAGACTGATTGGTGTTCGTGACTATGCTAATTTTCATGTGTTCATGCACCTTTTGTGGTTTCTTTTGCCATTGATTTCCAATTTCATTGCACTAGGATCCAATAATGTGCATGGGATAATTTCAATTCCTTTGCATTTATTTAAGCATGTTCTAAGAGTTCGTATGTGTTCTAACTTGGAGGAAGTCCCATGTGTTACTGAGACAAATGTGTATCCTGCTGTTCTGGGTGCAACAATCTGTATATATCTACTAAGTCCATTTGTTCAAAGGTTTGGTTCAGCTCTGATATTTCTTTTTTGATTTTTTTATCTAGTTGATCTGTCTACTTGTAACAGTGGAGCATTGAGGTCCCCCATTACAATTGTATTAGTAACTATCTGGTTTTTTAATATTCATTAGTGTTTGTTTTATGTAGTTGGTTGTGCCAGTATTTGGTGCATATATATTTATGACTTGTCTCTTCTTGGATTGTTCCCTTAGCAAGTATGTAGTGACCTTGTTTGTTTCTTCTGATCAGTCTTGGCTTGAAATCCACTTTCTCTGCTAATAGAATAGCTACCCCTTTTTTTCTGGGTTCCTGTTGCATAGCATAGAGTATTGTTTTACATCCTTTGACTTTCACTCCATGAGTTTATTTTGAGTAAATTTGTTTCTTGTCTAATTTCTTCTTTAATTTTATCTGAGACTGATTGGTGTTCATGACTATGCTAATTTTCACGTGTCCCATAAGACATGGATTTGTGGGCCTGGTTAAATCCTATGGATTTAACCAGGCCCACAAAGTGGATCTTGTTTCTTGATCCATTTTGCCAACCTCTTTTTTTTGATTGGTGAATTGAAAGTATTCACATTGATGGTTACAAGTGATATACATTTACTTCACTTCTCCTTGACATATTATTTTCCCTTCTGTTTATCTCCTTGTTTTGCCTGGTGGATTCATTCTACTAGGATTCCTGGAATTGTGTTTGTTGTCTTTCTCTAGAATATCCTTCTGAAATTTTTGGAGTGCTGTTTTGGTTGGTGGTCATGAATTTCTTCAGGTTTTTTTAATCATAGAAATATCTTCTTTCTCCATCAACTTTGAAATATAGTTGTGTAGGGCACATCAATCTGGGTTGTTGGTTGTCTTAAGGCTTGAAATATTTCCTCACGAGCTCTACTAGACTTAAGAGTTTGTGTTGAGAAGTCTGCTGTGATTCTGATGAGTTTTCCTTCATAGGTGATTTGGTTCTTTTCCCTAACAGCTTTTAGTATTCTATCCTTGTGTTGAATTTCTGGAATCTTAGCTATCATATGCCTCTAGGTAGTTCTTTTCTGATCATGGTCAATTGGAGTTCTATATGCCTTACTACTTTGTATCTCAAACTTTTTTCCATAATTGAGGTTTTCTGCTATTACATTTGTAAACAGGTTTTTTAAATCTTTTATGCTATCTTCTGATTTTTTATTGATTTGGATTAATCTTATTTTTCTTTGCATCATCTAGCAATTGTTAGATTAATTTTTCAGGGTCTCTTACTATTTTAAGAAGTCTTTCATTTAATGATCACCAACCACAATCCTGTCTTCTAGATCTGATAGTCGATCTTCACATTGGTTGACTCTGCTGCATATACTTTCAGTAGAGCTTTTAATCTCTTGGATATCTGAATCTATTTTATGGAAACTTTTAATCTGTGGATTTAATCAGGCCCACAGCAGTGCGGTGACAGGGTGGAGCCTGGTGGTCCACAGGGGCAATCCTGTGAACTTGACCGGGCCTCCAGATGCACTGTATTGAGGCAGAGCCTGGCAGTTGACTGGGTAACCGCACCTACTCAACCGGACCCCCAGTGGCCTTGAAGGCTTGTCAGTGGGGGCTTGACCATAGTGAATCTTGTTCCCTGTCTATCTACCGTCTTTGAGGATGGATGCTTTTCCACGTCCTGCCATAGCAATTTGTGTACACCCATATTTGTTACAGCATAGTTTGAAGCAGCCATGTCTCTTCCCAATGTGAGAGCCTGAGGGAGTAAATAAACCCAAAAGTACAGTTACTATCAGAGGGAAGACGACTGAGTGGGTGGTAGAACAACGGAGATGAGGGTGGAGAAAATTGAATAATCAAACGAGCCATTATTTGTATAACTGAGTAACAAATGTGAAACTAACATTATGTAATACAGCATCCAGTGCTAATTCCCTACTATCTTCTCTGTAATTTTGTATTTCCTGTATTGCTTTATGTTATTCTGGTTTATATGTCTCCATTCTTTTGTCTTTAAAATTAAATAAAGAAATAAAGAAAAAGCACTGGCATTAAGTCTGATGAACTTCTCTTCTCTGCTGCCTACATCCAGCACAGATCAGAGGCCTGATTGTGTTCCCAGTCTGCCAAAATAAACAAGGACATGCCTCATCTTAGACGACTGCCAGAGTCTGGAGTATGGACAGAGAGGTCATGTAGCAGAGGGGCAGCTCACAAACTCACAGGCCATAAAGTTAGGTGAAGAAAACCATGAATTGCTGGATCACAAGACCACAGATCCAGGCAAAAAAACAGTCATTTAAAAATACAGAGGAATTTTTAATTCATTTTTTTTCTTTATTGGTTTGAGAAGAGTTCAGTTTTATCTTTTTTTACTTTCTTTTAATATTTTCTCATTTTCTTCTTTTGTCTTTTTAATTTTTTCTTTTCCTTGTTCGTTGTTTTCTGTTGCCTTTACCTGATTCTATTAATTTCCTTTTACTCCTTAGTACCATACTTTATTTTACTTTTCCCTCCTCCTTCTCATCTTCTGTTGCTTAATTTTTCAAATTTTATTTCTTCATTCTCCCATTCCCCACCATATCCATTTTTACTAGTATAGCCATTAAGCTTTATTCATCTTTAGACAGTTAATTCTATGGTATTATTATTTAATTCTTTTCTATTGTTAGTGGAGGTATAGTTGTTGCATTTAGTAGATATTGGCTCTATTTCAATATTTGGTTTGTCTTAGTATTTATACTGTAATTACAGATCTTTTTCTATAGTTAATGGTGGTACAGTGTTGGTTGCTAGGGAACATCAAAGTCCAGTTTGTCTTTGACTCTATTATTATTGCTAATTTTATTTCTATTGCCAGGGTGGCATAGTTGTTGTTATTAACTGAATTTCTCTGTATGACAATTTCTGACCTGCCTTTGTGTGATTAACAATACAACGGCCCATTCCTAAAGAACTAGGCCCTCAGCAAAATATACTGCAGCCTCCCCTCCCAAATTAATACAGGTGGTTGGATCTTGGATAAAGGTAGAGACTTATAGGTAGCTATGCCCATAGTGCATCACTGAAATCAGACACTAACTAAAGAGATTTCCATGCTAGCAGCCAAGTCTTTCCATGAAAAGTATCTGCAAGCTCAATACACACATACACACACACACACACACACACACACACACACACACAGGAAGACGAGAAGACAAGGCAACACAGTATCTCCAAAAACCCTCCAACACTCCTGAAATTAATTCCTCATGTACAGAAGGGGAGGGAGTCGAAAGCCGCACACCTACATTATTTGAAACAATAAAAGATTAAAAACAGATCAATAACATGTTCAGCAAGTTCAAAGAAGATATAACTAAAGAGATTATAGACTTACAATGATCATCAAAAGCCAGGCATGATGATGCACACCTGTAATCCAAGCACTCAGGAGGCTGAGGCAGGAGGACCACTGCGAGTTCAAGGCCAGCCTGGACTACAAAGTGAGTTCATGACCAGTCTGAACTGCATAGTGAAACCCTGTCCCGAAAAGACAAAAAAAAATCATCAAGTTTGCAGACAGTACTTATAAAAAACTAGATGGCTTACATAAAATGATATAAGATATGAATGATCAGTTTAACAAAGAATTTGAGTCCATGAAATGGTACCAAACAGAAATTTAGGAAATTTAAAACTATATGGAGGATGTGGGCAGCAGAAATGATCCCTGTGAGGACAAAATGTCGTAAGTAGACATAGGGCTGATATCAATGAGCAATTACTTGACGATACCTTGAAAACAATAAGAGAACATGAAAAATAAATCCAGTAGCTACTGGATGATGCAAAGAAGACTAATCTAATATTATTTGAAATTAGTAAAGTCAGAAGACAATACAAATGGTATAAGAACCTATTTGCAGAAATAATAACCAGGTGTGGTGGCACACACCTATAATCCCAGCACTCAGAATGCTGAAGCAGTATGACTGCTATTGGTTCAAGGCCAGGTGGGCTACATAGTGAATGCAAGACTAGCCAGAACAATGTAGTGAGACCCTGTCTCAACAACAAACAAAAGGAAATAATAGAAAACTTTCCAAATATAGGGAAATAATTAAATGTACAAGTAAGTAAGGCATATAGAACATCAAATCACCACAATCACAAAAGAACTTCGTGTAACACATCATAGTTACAATCCCAAAAGTCTAACACAAGGACAAAATCTTAAAAGCTATCAGAGAAAAGCAACAAGGCAAACCCATTAACGTTACAGTAGATTTCTCAATATAAACGTTAAAAGTTGGGAGAGTTTAGGGTGAAAGATTTAAAGCCCTAAGTGAAAACAACTTCCAACCTAGACTGATATATTATTCAGAACTGTCTTTGAAAATTCATGGAGAAATAAGATCTTTCCATGACAATGAACATCTAAAGAAATTCATGACCACCAAATCAGCATTACAAAAACTTCTCAAGACTGTCCTTGAAAGAAACAATGAAGCTAAGAATGCCAAGAGGTCTGGTAGAATACACAAGGCAGGTGAGCAATTAAGCAGAAGTGAAGAGAGAAAATCACAACAGGAAAATAATGCAATGACAGGAATAAGTCAATACCTCTCAGTAATAATGCTCAATATATATGGTCTCAATTCCCCAATCAAAAAACACAAGTTGCCGGAATGGATCAAGAAAAAAAAAAAAACCAATGATATGTTGTATATAAGAAACATATTTAGCTGGGGATATGACTCAGTGGTGCAAGCACCTGCCTAGCAAGCGCAAAGTCCTGAGTTCGATTCTGGGTACCAAAAATAAAAGAACATATTTAATCCAAAAAGAAATTTATAGACTAAAAGTCAAAAGTATCAAAAACAATATTCCATACAGTGGGAACTTGAAAACAAGTAGGAGCAGCTACCCTATTTTCAAACAAAGTGGGCATCAAGTACTGGTTAAAGGAACAATTCAATAGGAGCAATAAAAATCATAAATATATATGCACCAAACACCAGTGTACCCAACTTCATAAAATAAACATTACTGGACATAAATGATTAGATAAACATAAACACAGTTATAGTGGGGGACCTTAGTACCCCACTGGCACAAATAGACCAAGGAGGCAAAAAAAAATCAACAAAGAACTATCAGAATTGTCCCCAAACCTTGAAACAAATGGACTTTAATAGATATATAGAAAATGTTCCACCCAATAACAACATGATACATATTCTACTCAACAGCACATGGAACTTTCTCCAAAATAGATCACATGCTAGTCCATAAAACCTGCTTAAGTAAATGCAAATGAATCTAAATTATACTATGCATATGAGCACATCACAGCACAATAAAAGAAGTGGCAAAAGAAAACAAATTATGTAAATGTGAGGAAATTAAAAATACATTCTTGAATAAGCATTGTCTGACAGAAGAAACCAAGGAAGAGATTAGTTCCTACAATCAAAAGATAACATACCAGAATAACATATTAGAGCTTATGAGACACAGTGAATGTAGCCCTAAGAGAGAAGTTTATGGCTATGAATACCCATATCATAAAAAGAGTGAGCCCAAGTTAATAAACTAATGGTATATCTCAAGAGCCTAGAAAAAGAAGAATAATTCAAATGC
Organism: Dinomys branickii; assembly: GCA_004027595.1. Classification (NCBI taxonomy): domain Eukaryota; kingdom Metazoa; phylum Chordata; class Mammalia; order Rodentia; family Dinomyidae; genus Dinomys; species Dinomys branickii. The sequence continues at coordinate 35,482 of PVLD010011096.1, forward strand.
AAAGCTGGTACAAATAAGGAATTTATGAAGATTGGAGCAGAAATTAATAAAATTTAGACTAAAAAAATCAATAAATTCAAGAGGTTTCTTTATAAGAATAAGCAAAATAGATAAATCCTTTGCCAATACCACCAAAAGGAAAGACCCATATCAATGCAATTAGAAATGAAAAAGGTGAGATCACAATAGACACCACAGAAATCCAGAATATTATTAGAGAACCCAGGATAAGTGGCTAAATTCCTAAAGACATAGAAATTACCAAACCTGAGCCAAGGAACTAGAAAAACCCTGAATAATCCAATAACAGGCAATGAAATTGAGGGATAATTTTTTAAAACCTACGAAGAAAAGAATCAATGGATTCACTATTGAATTCTACATGTACTTCAGAAAAGATCTAATGCCAATACTTCTCAAACTCTGTAATGAAAGTCCAAGGGAAGGAGTACTCTCGAAGTCATTCCTGGAAGCTAGCATTATCCTGATTCCAAAGCCAGAAACATATCCAACCAAAAAAGAGGGCTACAGGCCAATCTCTTCAATAAACATAGACACAAAAATCCTCAAGATACTGGCAAACAATATAATATGTTGTGAAAAAAAACATACATCATGACATCACAACTAAGTAAGCCTCATCGCAGGTATGAAGAGAAGGTCAAAATATAAAAATCAATAAATATAATTGTTTATGGTTGATACATTGTGTGAGCTTGGGGAGTCTAGAGGTTTGGCTGAGTGACTCAGCAGGAAGCCAGAGTGCTTACTTTGTATACATCCTGAGCCTGTGGAAGAGGAGGGCATGGAGATTATGTGAGTGCTACCCACCCCTTGGGTGGGGGTAGCCTGATTACAATGTAAGGGAAGGAAAGAGGCTGCTTCCCCTCCATTACTTCCTTTTGCTCTGGTTGTTTTTGCTGTGCTCTGCTGCCATGAACGTTTGCCCTCTGCCATGTGCCACTCTGCCTCAGAACCAGCCAAGTATGGACTGAAACCTCCACAAACTGTAAGCTAAATAAACCTTTCCTTCCTTCATTTTGGGTGTTGGGTATTTTGTCTCAGCAGCGAGAGAAAAGTAACCAAGACAATAATACATCACAGAAATTGAAGCAAGGACAAAAATCACATGATCATCTCAATAGATGCAGAAAAAGTCTTTGACAAAATCCAATATCCAAGCATGATTCATGATTTTTAAAAAAACTAAAGAAAATAGGGAGAGAAGGACCTTATTGCAATCTGGTAAAAGCCATTTAGGATAAACCCACTACCAACATCATATTAAAACTCATTTTCAGCTTTAAGTGAGAAAAGCTGAAAGTTTTCCTGTCAAAATAAAAAACAAGACAAAAATGCCCACTATCATTACACCTCTTCAATATAATACTCAAAACATTAGCCAGACCAATCAGGCAAGAAAAAGAAATAAAAAGGGTATGTATAGGAAAGGAAGGAGTCAAATTACCATTTACAGGCCACATGATCTTCTACGTAGAAGACCCAAAAACTCCACAAAAGACTCTTAGAGCTATTAAATTCAGTAACAGCAATACACAGTCAGAACACACAAAAATTAATAACATTCCTTACATCAATAATGAACTCATCAAGAAAGAAATTAGAAAATAATACCATTCACAATAGCATCATGAAAAATTAAATATTCAGGAATTAATATAACAAAGAAGAGAAAGACCTCTACAATAAAAACTATAGTATTGTGAAACAGGACATTGAAGAGGATATAAAAAATGGAAGCCAGGCGTGGTGGTGCACACGTGTAATCTCAACACTTGGGAGGCTGAGGCAGGAGGATTGTTGTGAGTTCGAGGTCAGCCTGGGCTACAAAGTGAGTTCAAGGCCAGCCTCAACTGCATACCGAGACCCTGTCTCAAAAATAATGGAAAGATGGCCCCATTCCTGGATATGCAGGGCCAATATGGTCAAAAGGGCCTTGTTACCAAAGCTGATACACAGATTTAACACAATCCCCCCCAAAATACCAATAGGATTCCTCACAGAACTAGAGAAAACAATCCTAAAATTCATAATTTGAATTATGAAGAAGAGAAGAAATTCAGAGCAGCAAAAGCAAGCCTCAAGAAGAGCAAAGCAAGGGGTACCACAATCTTGGATCTCAAACTATATTACAAAGGTACAGTGATGGGAACAGCAGCATGCTACAGACACAAAAATAGATGTGGATCAACGGGACAAAATAGAGGAAGCAGACGCAACCCCAATCACACTCAGACATCTGATCTTTGACAGGGGAGAAAAATATATGCTAGAGAAAAGAGAATTTCTTTAACAAATGATGATAGAAAAACAAATGGTGCTAGGAAAACTAGCTATCCACATGCAGAAGATTGAATCTAAACCCATTTCTCTCACCAGTACTCAGCTCAACTAAACTAAAAACAAAATGGATCAAAGATCTGAATTTTTTTGTGTGTCTTCTTGAGACAGGATCTCACTATGCAGTTCAGGCTGGCCTTAAACTCACTTTGTCGCCCAGGCTGGTCTTGAATTTGCAATGATGCTCCTGCCTCAGCCTACTGAGTGCTGGGATTACAGGCATGCACCACTACATTCAGCTTGTCAAAGACCTAAATATTAAAACAGAACCAATCTGCTGCAAGATAAAATAGGTAAAACTCTTGAAGACATAGGCATAGTCAAGGACTTTGTGAACAGAGCCCCATGACACAAGAAAGAGTACCAAGAATCAATAAACTGGATATCAACTTTAAAAGCTTCTATACAACAAAAGAATCATCAATAGTGAAAAGACAGTCTACAGAATGGTGAAATATTTTACCTGCTAACCTCAGGCAGAGGACTAATTGCTAGAATATGCAAAGAATTCAAAAAATTAGATCCCCCATAAAAGGCCCAATAAAACAGGCCATATACATGAAGATACTTCTCAGAAACAATACAAATGGGTAATAAATACATGAAAAAGTGTTCAACTTCATTGGCTGTTAAAGAAATGCAAATTAAAATGACACCAAGATTTCATCTTCCTCTAGAAAGAACAGCCATCTTCAGGAAATCAAATGACAACAAATAGTAGAGAGACTGGGGCAGAGGGGAGGAAGGGACCCTTCCACACTGGTGGAAATGTAAACTAGTATAACCATTACAGAAATAAGTACGGAAATTCCTCAAAGAACTAAATCTATAAATTCCACTTGACCAACTACTCCCCTTCTGGGTGTCTTCCCAAACTAGTTAACAATATCATAGTACAGTGATACATGCATACCCATGTTTATAGCAGTATAATTCATAATAGCTAAATCTTGGCCAGGTATGGTGGTGCACGCCTGTAATCCCAGCACTCGGGAGGCCGAGGCAGGAGGATCATTGCGAGTTCAAGACTAGCCTGGGCTAGAAAGTGAGCTCAAGTTCAGCCTGAACTGCATAGTGAGACCCTGTCTCAAAAAGACAATAAATAAAGAAAATAGCTAAATCTTAAAAGTGGGCACTATGTCCATGAACAGATGAGTGGATAAAGACAATGTGGCATTTATACACAAGGGAGTAAAACTCTGCCACGAGAAAGGACAAACTTGAGTCATCTGTGGGAAAAGGGGTGCGCCTTGAGACCATAATGTTAAGTGAGATAAATCAGACACACAGGCTTAAATATCGCGTGCTTTCTCTGACATGAGAAACCCATAATATAAATGAAGAGCAAGATAAAAGACAGGTAATAGGAAGTAGGGAGCTAGAGCTTTTGTAAAAGCTAAAGGGACAGACAGATGGAGGGGAGAGAGGGTGAAAAAGAATTGAGATTGGTTACATACATGTTCCAACTCCCCACAGGAAATGTAACCAGTATGTACTGTAAGCATATACCAATTAAAATAAAAAAATTTTGAGATACGTACTTTGGAGAGCGGGGGCTGGGTAATGGAGAAACAGAAATTGTACGGTTTTCACAGCTTTTCTGAAAGTTAAAAATTATTTCAAAATAAAAGAGCAAAATACAGAAAGTGTATACAAAGTGAAATACATCAAGGGTACCCTCTTAGCCACGGCACTGGCTATCAGTCCAAGCTAAGCTAAATACACTTGCCCAAGAGACTGAAACTTAAATAATTGAATCTTAAGCGAAGATTTCCAAGACAGAAAGCAGTCGGCACCAATCCATTACCACGATGCCCTGAAATGATTTTCTATTAGATGGAAACATAGTTGTGCTTCTAACAGATTCTCTAGAGCTGCCTTAGACTCTGGTATTTACAAAATCTGAACTCTTCAAGTTTTTCTTTCAAGTCTGTGTTTTACCTTTAACTTTCAGATTGTAGGGTTTTCACAAACTACATAGCTTTTTACCTAAGCATCAAATACCCAAGAAGTCCCTCGAATATCACAAAAGTTCAGACAGTCAGTCCCTGGGTATGGTAGCCCACACCTGTAATTCCAGCACTTGGGAGGCTGTGGTAGGAAGATCACCATCCATGAGTTCAAGGCCATCCTGGGCTACACAGTGAATGTAGGCCCAGCCTGAACTACACAGTGAGACCCTGTCTCAAAACAAAAAAACCCAAAAAAACAAAAACTCAGTGTCCACTGCAAGTGTAGTGTTACATTCATGAAAACACTCCTGCCATTCCCAGCAAAGTAACTCTCCTCTCCCTCTGAACTCCTTCTATTTAGCATGTGGACTTCTCAGTATATGCAGAACCACGTGTTCCACATGGCAGATGTGGTTAAATATTTGTGGAATAAATTGGTTGACTATTCATAATTTATCACCCCAATTGTGATACTTCTATAATGGGTACAGTAATTTTGTTATTTAAAATCACAGCAATTTGCATGGAATTGATTTCTTGAGCAGAGGTCATGACAGAAAAGAATGGTAAACTTGACTACTTACATCTTTTATCATCACTGAAACCACCAAAAGCAAATTCATAAGGAAACCCATAAACTAAGAAGACACCTTTTCAGGTCAAGTCACTGACAATGACAATTTCCTTAAAAATTTTTCCTATAAACTCAAAAAAGACGATCAATTCAATAGAAAACTAAGGAATCCCCCTCAAAAATAAAAAAGAAATACAAGGTGCTCTTAAGTGTATGCAAATATATTCACAGAAAAACGAATGCAAATAGATCTTAAACAATGAGAACATGTTCAATCTTGTACGTTGTAAGTGAAACATAAATTACAACCATCAAATACCAATTTTTACCCATCATGAGGGCAATAAAAAAATTTTGATGAAACTCCATCAGCAAGAAGCAGCACAAGTGTATGTTCAGTATTTGTGTCTCTTTTTTGCAACTTGCTTTTTTCACTTATCGACTTATCACTTTTCCTTAGTATATAATGAGTTTCTTTGGTTGGGTGTTTGTTGTTTGTTTTTGCAATGCTGGGGATCAAACCCAGGCCCTCAGGTGTTCTAGGCAAGCACTGTACTATGAGCTACACCCTTCAGCCTTTTTGTTTTTAAACTGGTCACATAGAATCCTATTGTACATATATGTCATTATTAATTCCTTATTGCTAAATACCATGTTGTTTCCAATATCTTCCTGCTACAAACAACACTGAAATGAACATTTTTGCCAATATGTTATTTCTCACTTATCTGCAGGATAAATTCCTACAGAATTGATGGAACTGCTAGATTGAACAGTGTGCATTTGTAATTTTGATAGGTTTAACCAAATTGCTTTAGGTTAAAAGTTCTTCATCTTCCCTTCCCTATTTTCAATTCAATCATTTCAGTGTGTAGTTTTGATATAAGCAGCTGAGTTAGACAGAAATATTGTAGGCAGTCAGACAGGGCCAGGCCCTTGAAGGAGCCAATGTGGAAGACAAGATACCTTGCAAACGGAGACCTATTTGCTGTGGGCTAGACCTCAAGACAAAAGACTAAACAAATGCACCCACGACCGGAGACCTATTTGCTGTGGGCTAGACCTCAAGACAAAAGACTAAACAAATGCACCCACGTACCTCACTAGGGACGGATATCAGGGATTGATATTCTAAATAGGCAGCGATCACCTTGAAGAGTCACTGAGTGAACCCCTTACAGGAAAGGCCGGTTCTGTATTCATGCCCTTGCTATGTGACTCGCTTCCCCATTTGTTCCCATTTAATATATTTTACCTGAACAATTCTTATAGGCTGGCCGACCTCATGCCCACCTTGTGATTTCCCATTTTCCCCCTACTTTGGACCCCCCTCACCTCATGGTTTTGCTCTGTAAAATCCCTCAGAACAACAGGGTCCTCGGCAGCCCCCTCCCGCCCTCTTCTGTCCCTCTCTCGGACAGAAGCTTTCTTTCCCTCAATGAATTCTGCTCTTAACCTCCACTGTTTCTAGAATTCATTCTTCAATTTTAGAAAACACAAACTTGTCCCAGATATCGTTCGGGTTGGGAGTTTTTTCCCCCTGTATCAGTTTTATGTTTACTGTATAAACATAATTCTAAGGAATATATATTACAATTATGACTTTTAAAATCATAAGTAGTATTATACTATATTAATTACCTACAGGGTACATTGTTTGCCTATTGCCAATTTTTTTCCATATGAATTTAGGATTAGCTTGTTGAATTCAATGACAAATCTTGTTGGAATCTGAAGTGAAATTACACTGGATTTATTGATTTGGAAATATTGATAATCTTACATAACTGATACTTTGTGTTCGTGACTATGGCACATCCCTTATTCACTCAAGTCTTCTAAGTCTTTTGATAAAGTTATATAATTTTCCCCATAAAGGTCAGATGGCTTTTTCATAGATATTTCCCTCCGCTACTGTAATGAGATCTTTTACTGTATTCTGATTGATTGCCTGTGCATAAGAATATGTTTTTATGTTGATCTCATATCCAGCAACATTTTAAACTCTCTCTCTGATTAGTACTCTTTGTTGGGGACTACAAATTCACAATGCCTAATTTTACATACTTCCCTGAAGGATAAATATAGCTTTGGGATTACTGGTATTGTTATAGGCAGCTGAGTGACATAGAAATATTATAGGCAGTCAGACAGGGCCCAGTCCTCGAAGGAGCCAGCAGACCTGGAAGAGCCACAGACCTATGGGCTAGACCTTAAGACAAAGGGTGCTATACAAATGCACCCACTCACTTCCCTAGATGTAAACATCAGGGATTGATATTCTAAATAAGTAACAACCACCTTCTAAAAAGCCAGGAAGAGTCACTAGCCCGACCTCGACAGGAAAAGCCCCTGATCTGTATACATGCCCGCTTGCTACGTGACTCACTTCCCCATTGGATCCCAGTTCACTCAGTCTTACCTGGACAATTATACCTGTAATCTTACTGGCTGACCGTAGTTTTGTCCATCTCCCCTACCTTGGACCCGCCTCACCTCATGGTTTTTCTCTATAAAAGTCCCTAGAAAAGACAGTGGGGGGGGGACTACCCACTCGGGCCCCCCTTCTGTCCCTCTCTTGGACAGAAGCTTTCTTTCTCTCAATAAATATATTCTGCTCTTAACCTCTGTTGTTCCTAAAATTCATTCTTCAGTTTTAGAGAACACGAACTCGTCTGATATCATTCAGGTTGGGAGATTTATTTTCCTGTATCAGTATCACCCTTTTGAGATTTCCCATTAACTCTTTAGGAACGGGCCATCCTCTCCCATCCAGTAAGACTAGGACGAAAACCACTAAGATTCAAACACTCCAGGGCAAGATCCTTCTTAACAAGAGATCATCTCTGCCCTCCTGTCATCCCAGGATTATCCATTGCCGCTGAGTCTTCCCCTGGCCCTCCTACCCTTGTAGACACCCAGTAGGTAGTGGCTGGTGGAGTGTCCTTGTCTCTGCCCGCCCTGGGGCACTGGCCTCCTAGTCCCCCTTCCTGCGCTACTAAATTTGTCTCGTTTCTCATTTGTCTTTTGCCATCCCCCTCCATACAGGCGGTTCGGGATCTTGGCCAGGTCCCCGAAGGCTTTTACATTTCTTGAAAAAAATTCAGAAACTGTATAAAATGACTTAAATATTTATTGTAGGATAAATATCCTTAGTTACCAACTATATGACAAGATCAAACTGTATCAGTTACCCCCAGAAGCCTTCTGCACGATCGGTTCACAGCCTCACCTACTCCTGTCCTGACTGACGCTGCACATTTCCCTAATTTTCCTGGTACTTTCATCACCCATTCCCAGGGCAGTATAGAGACAGGAGAAAAAGGAGGAAAACTATGGAGCTGGAGAAGAAGAGCTAGGGAAGGAAGAGGGAGAAGAGCGGGGGAGGAAGGAGGGAAAGCAAGAAGGAAGGGAGGAGGGAGGAAACGAATAAGGAAGGAAGGAAGAAAAAACAGTAAACAATTAACTAACAGCACGTGCTTTGGGCCGACCTCTGTTCAGAGGAGCGCCTTCTCGAACCAGGGCACTGTGGCTGCTTTGGTGGGAGTTGTTTCCTTGTGGAGTCGCCTGTGCCTGTCCTGGGAGTTTTTCCCATGGACACTGCTTCACACCAGCTCCTTTAACCCTTCCAGAGATTTTCTAAACACTCAGTTTTCTGCCTTTAGCTTTTTCCTACTTGAAATATGTACAATGATTTATTTTTTGTGTTGAGCTCTGACAGAGCTGACAAAAATATTCACGTTGTATTTTATTGCTGCGCTTAGGATATTTGGAGATGGCCTGACAAGTTACCTCTTGTTACTATTAATTGCTCATCGACATATTTCTGCCATAAGAAGCTACCATGAACTTAGCTTAAGCAACACAGATTTATTATCTCGGTTGTGCAGGTCAGAGGTCCAGGGCAGGTCTCGTAGGGCAAAGCTCAAGGTGCTGACAGAGCTGTTTTCTGTAGACGCACTACAGGGAGATCCATTTCTGTGATTATCTGTGTTTCACAGAATTCAGTTCCTTGACATTGTAAGACTGAGATTCCTGTTTCCTAGATAGTTGCCAGTTGAGTTGTCACCAGAAGTCCCAGATTCCTGTGTCCAACTGCATTGCTTTCTTTTCCCTTTCATCATACTTGGGCTTGAACCCAGGACCTTGCACATGCTGGGCAAGAGCTCTACACTGAGCTACAGCCGCAGCCCTTTCTAAATTTTATTTTGCGACACAGCTTTGCTGAATTGCTCAGGCTGGCTTTGAACTTGCGATCTCCTCGCCTCAGCTCCTTCAGTAGCTAGGACACCAAGCAAGGAGTGCCGCGCCCTGCCCCCTGGCTGGTATTCCTTCTCCTCCCTCTCAAAGCCACGGGAGCAGCCTGAACTCCTCAAGCTCCAGGTCAGCCTTCGGCCTCAGCTCTCTGGCCCGGTCCACTCTTCCTTTCCTACTTTCAAAGATTCAGGTGATTGGGGTGCACTCGTTCCGACAATCCAGAATAATCTCCCCATCACAAGGTTCTTCACCTTTATCACATCTGCAAAGCCCTCTCTCCTTGTGAGGTCGGCAGTCGCAAGTTCTGGGATTACAGTGAGGATACTTTAGTGAGGCAACAGTGACGTTATCTGTCTACCTGATCCTCACATTTCAAACGTTCCCACTCAGAAGTCATCTGACATCAAAACTTTAATGTCAGTTTATTGTTGCGCTCCAAAATAGCTCATTCATTTTTCCCAATACTTCAAACATCTCCTAACTACTAATTGGTACTAAGTAGAACCGCGACCTGAAGGCACAAAACAAAGTGCACTGCAGCCCCAGGACATAAAAGTCAATAGGTTGCATTTCTGCCCCTCTTTCTGCCATGGACACAGAGCTGGGTAATAACACACTGCACTTAAATACCGGACTTTATGGTTTTACAAGTGCGCTTGCAGCCATTCGTGCTTTACAACACCCCTGGAAGGCACAGAAAATTGAAGATGTCTATGATTCCCTTCCTTACAGATGAGAAAAGTAACTCCAGAAAGACTAGATAACCTGCCCAAGTATGATCACCGTGGCAGATGAAAGTGACATGTAAAGACAAACACACAAAAAGAATGAAAGTGGTATGTACAGAGGCGTATGTAGGGAGAAAATCAGTGGATCAATAATACTTTAAAAATGAGCAGGTTGCACCAGGGAGGCTGAGGCAGGAGGCTCACCATGAGTTCAAGTCCAGCCTGGACTATCTAGAGTTTAGGGCCAACCTAAATTACAAAGCAAGACCCTGTCTCAAAAAACAAAAAAAAGAACAGGGCACAATTTTCACAGGAAAATATTAACCTTTAGAATCAAAAAAGCAACAAATAGTATTTGCTGATCTGATCTGAAACCATGTAAAGGTTAAGGTTTCCCTTTGAAGAGAACCAGAAGTTAAGCACTTGTCCTTCAAGGTCTTCTAAGATGTACCAAAAAAAAAAAAAAAAAAAAAAAAAAACCTAGGAAGCATTAAAAGCATCACACCATCAGATATGGTGGCACATGCCTACAATCCCAGCATTCTGGAAGGCTGAGACAGGAGATCACAAATCTAATCCAACCATGGGCAACTTAGTGACACCATCACAAAATAAAAAGTTTAAAAGGGGTGAGATATAGCTCAGTGTGAAGGCAAGGTTCAGTCCTCTCTCTCTCTCTCTCTCTCTCTCTCTCTCTCTCTCTCTCTCTCTATATATATATATATATATAAAATAAAGTAATTCTGCCTGTCAGACCCTCTCCACTTTAACAGAGAAAAACAAGAAATAGTAGGATCAGTACAAGTATTACAAATGCATGCCAAAAAATTAAAGTATGGAAAGTCAGCATGTATAGCTATCATATTGATCATAACCACACATAAAAAGGTGATCTTTTGTCCTGGATTGTATTCTATTTAGCAAAGATACAGCATCTTTTTTTGCTTTTTTTGAGACAGTCTGGCTATGCATTTCAGGCTGGTCTCGAGCTCACTTTGTAGCCCAGGCTGGTCTTGAACTCTCAACCATCCCCCTGCCTCAGCCTCCTGAGTGCTGGGATTATAGGGATGGGCCACTAGGTCTGGCAGATACAGTATATTTTGTAATCAACAATTTCAGATATCCAATCCTGACCCTCCCTCTATTTATCTGCCTCTATCCTGAATTCCTTCTTCCTTCTTTACCTTGCAGCTCCTGTTAAGGAGACCGGATGGTCAATCAAGTATTTGAATTTATTCCTTTGAATAGGGTGCTGCCAGACATGGTCTACAGCTCGAGGAAGGGTACCCTGGGAAAAAGCAAAGTCACATGAATTTCCAGCAGAGGGCGCACTACTCAAATGAAATCCTAATTAATTTTGAATATTTACATTAGGGTGATTTGGATATTCTGTGGAATAAAGAAAGCAGTATTCGTATTCAATAACATGGACAAAGACTGAACCTAGGATAATTCTACAGTGAATGAAAATATTAAGACTAAAGAGTAGTAATAACCATTTTGGTAAATTTGCATAAAAACAAGTTAATGGAAATAAGCCTTGGAAATATTGGTGTAAAAGACTGAACTTTTCAATCTAGAAAATTACTTATGAAAAGATTCTGAAATATATAATATATGCTCAACACTTACTGCAGCAGATACCAAAAAGATAATGTTCCCAAGTACTCTACATACACACACACGCACCTTCGGGGTTTTAACTTTCTTAGGAGGCAGTAAATTCTCAGGACAAGAACCAGCACTGGTTGCATAGGTCAGAGAAAGCAGAATTTCCTCAGGGATGAACTCATTCTGAAGGGACGTAGGAAGGGGTTTGGAACGATCCACCATGGTTTTTTTCTCCCTGATATCTGGAAGTCCTAAGAAAGTGATGAGAATGAAATGCAGTTTTGGTTGGAGCATCCTGCAGTGCTTTATCGTCCTTATCTACCTGGGTATTTTGTTTTGTTTCTGAGGAAGGGTCACACTACACAGTTTAGGTTGGCCTGGACTCACTTTGTAGCCCAGGCTGGCCTCAAATTCATTTCGATCCTCCTGCCTCAGCAGATCCTCCTGCTGGGATTTCAGGTGTGCACCACCATGCTCTGCATGTATGTTTCTAAAAAGAGAACTCAAGGTCTTTCTGAGCTACAGCCCCAGCCCTTTAAAAAATTTTTTTTTAAATTTAGAGAGAGTCTTGCTAAAAGAGAGAAACACTCCTTCTAATAGATAAGAATAGTAACAAGCAATACTTAAAACACTGCATCCCTACTCATGTCATATCACACACAGTTTCAAAACCTCAGGTACAAAGATAAACTTGAATTATAACAAATTCAGCGCAAGAAAGGGTACCCTGGAAAATTATACCCACTTCACTCAATTAACTGAGATAGCCTTAAGATAATGGGAATGAACATATACTTTTTCTTTGATGTGAAAATAAAAGAAAGCTCTCCTCCAAACTGATTAGGGCCAAGCGTGGTGGCACACACCTGTAATCCCAGCACTCAGGAGGCTGAGGCAGGAGAACCACTGAGAGTTCAAGGCCAGCCTGATCTGCATAGTGAAACCCTGTCTCAAAAAGACAAAAAACAAAACAAATTGTTAGATTATTCAGTCATTTTTTCTTATGTAAATTTAAAGGTGAAAATAATTGCTTTGAATTGAGGTTGGGAGGGGTCCGAGCTGGGTTTAAAAACAAAAGCAGGAGCTGGAATGTATCCCATGGTACGGGGCTTAATTTGAATTTGAATGCACAAAGCCACGGGTTTGGTCTCCAGCCCCCTCCCCAAATTAAAAGCAGAACAGGGATGGTTGGAAATTCAGAGTAGAACAATTTGAGCAAACCAATGGAACAAAAGCTGTAAAAACAGCCCTACTCAGCTTAAGCAGGGCAGGGGATAAAAAGTGGGAGGGAGGACTAATATTGGAGGCCTCCTGTGAATTCAGTCAGAGAGAGCTGGATCGCCACTGTTCTTAACGCTCCCGCACAGTATGGTTTACATTTCTATAAGGAGAGGGGAGCCGGGCGTGGTGGCACACACCTGTAATCCTGGCAGGAGGCTCATTGCAAGTTTGAGGCCAGCCTGGGCTACAAAGTGAGCTCAAGGCCAGCCTGAACTGCATAGCGAGAGCTGTCTCAAAAAGACAAAAAAAGAATTGTGTGTGTGTGTGTGTGTGTGTGTGTGTGTGTGTGTGTGTATACATATGTATATATATATAGAGAGAGAGAGAGACACTATCTTTTCCACTTTCAAAGATTTAGGTGACTAGGTTGGATTCACTCCGACAAACCAGGATAATTTGTCCCTCCCAAGGTCCTGAACCTTTGGCACATCTACAAAATCCTTTTTGCTACATAAAGTATGTAGTCACAAATTCCAGAATTAACAGTGTGAGAGAAAGAGAAAGCAGGAGGGAAGTACCAGGTGGGACTTTAGCAAAATCTCCCCTAAAATCTAGGGAAGGTGAGCTTAGACAAAGCTTTGTCCTAACAGGGGTAAGGATGACTCTAGCTGATTCTTATTCTAGTAAGATCTATATAGCTGTATCTGTATCTATCTATCTACCTGTATGTTGAAGTACTAAAGATTTGAACCAGGGCCTTTCTGAGCTACAGCCCCAGCTCTTTGAAAAAAAAAATGTTTTTTTTAATTTAGAGACACAGTCTTGCTAAAATGCCAAGTTTGGGCTCCAGTGTGCCACCCTCTTGCTTCGGCCTTCCAGAGTGCTGGGGTTAATTACTCTTATTTAGAAGAACCACAAAGCTCCAGTTGTGCAATCAGCTAGCGCCCAGTACTTACAGAAGAAGCAGAAAAACCTGATACAGTTATTTTGTACTAACTGGCGTATGTTTATCCTATTTCCACTGTGATCAGGTTTTGCTTTGGAGATAGGGTCTTACTGTGGAGCCCAGGCTGGCCTCAACCTTAGGATCTTCCTGCTATAGCTGCGTATTCAGGTTGTAGGTGTGCACCACCAAGCATGGCTTCTCCATTACTTTTTTAAATTCCTTAAAGTTAGAGTTCAAGTACCAAAAAGACACTATTCCATATAACTACTTAAAATAGAATGGGTTCAAAATTCATTAGTACCTGAAAAATAAGACCTAAAAACAGTCCTTAGGTGGAGAAATGAAATGGGACTCCAGCTCAGTACTACGATGGCTTTTGGTCTACACAAACAAATGTGCCAGAAAAAAAAATATATCTAAGCCAGGCATGAGGGCACACAGCTGTGGTCTCAGCACTGAGGGGGCTGTGGCGGAGAATCTCTTAAACCCAGGAGCTGGGGAGAAGCCTGGCCAACAGAGAGAGAGACTACTACTATCTCAGATAAAGAAAGGATAAGGAAAGAAAAAAATATAGCTCAATAAGATACTACCCTGAATCTCAAATTTTAAAAAATGGTGAATGGATTGTTGTCAATGGCTATCATTTGGCGGGGCGGGGGCAGGTATACAGGAGACTGAGTGGCACTGCCAGCCCTTTTTCGTTCTTTTGCTTTTTGAGACAGCGTCTTGCTAAGGCGCTAAATTGCCTAAAATGGGCTGGAATTTAGGATCTTCCTGCTTCAGCCTCCCAGGGCGGTGGGATTACAGGCGCTTGGCACCACACCCTGCAATGACTCTATAAATTTGTCTTTGGGATCCTTGAAGTTTACCTCTTGTCTCCTTGACTGCAGATACTTTTGACTTTGTACGATCGTATGATGCTGGGGCACTTAATGGTGAGGATGTTTTCGGGAGAGACATGGTAATTCACTCTTTTCAGTAAGGTGAAATATTCCTCCAGAAAGTGAACTCTGAAATAAACCAGTGTGGTACTGGTACTTTCAGGCTACTACATTGTCCTATAGGCGAAACAAAACAAAGAGACCCGGTAAAGTGCTTATGTTTAGAGCGGGGTTTCATTCAGCATGGTTTCCATCTTTCGGAGACCTCTGTGACCTCTGAGGTCGTCAGACCTGACTCGAGAAGCTTGTGGATACCTCAGGGTCCGGGGGAGACCGGGAGGGACTCACCCGCCCACCCTCCCGCGGACCTTACACACAGGCGGCCGGCAGCTCTGTGGCAAGTCAGCTCGGGACCCCAACCTTCCTCACAAGCAGTGCGCTCACGCACGACAGCTCCATGGACTCGGAGACCTGGCAGGGTGAGGGCTCGCAGTGTTTCTTCATTTAAACAGATGGGACACGGACACTTTCAAACTGTCCCAGTAAATCTTATTTCCCGCCGGGCGCTTGAGGCCTCGCCTTTTCCTGAATGCCTCGCGTCGTCATGGAAACGCAGGACCCCGAGCCCTAGCAACCCTCAGTAGGAGCTGTCTTCGGCGGTGCCGGAGGAGAGGAACAGGTGGAAAACAGCTCTCTCCCTTCCTCCGCCCCCTCTCTGATTTTTAATGTGTGCTAAGTCACAGCCTAGGTTCAATAGAAATAGAGAAGGAAAATGACTAATTGGGTCGTTGTCACGGAATTCCAGTGTCTAGATACCAGGGCTGCGGATCTGCAGGCGTCAGCGGGTTCGCCCAGGCAGAAAATCTTTGGCCTGTGCGAGATTTGACCAATGGCGTTTGAGAACTTGTGTCCCTCTGTCCCATCTTTTTTTATTCTACATGTTTTCCTGAAAGCCAGACTCGGGAGAACTGGGTAACTAAAAGCTATGGCTTCCTGTTAGTCGAGGCTGTCGCCGGAATCTTGGCATCGTGGTCACGGCTTTCTTAGGGACGCGTCTGCCTTTCCCGGAGCGTGAGGAAAGGCATTTCTAAGCCGCACCCTGCAGGGAAGAATCCAACCCAGCCCGACCCGGGTAGAATCCTTGAGTCCTCACGCTTAAAAGCCAACTTTCAGGACCGTACGGACAGCGTATTTGCACCTAGCTGAGATCACGTTCCCACTCCGCTTCTGGCCGTCTGGCCCCGGAGCGCCGATCCAGACTGCGTACTAGGGATCATTTTGTGTTAAGACTAATTTAATACCAAATAATGTCGGTGGAATTTCATCGTCTTGTTGCCTTTACTCTAGAAAATGAACTTCACAAGAGAAAAACTGTCCAATTCGGTGGTAATATTTCTCAGTACGACGTCAATGGACAAACGCCTTCAGTATGCCTCGAGGACCAGTACTTTTACGCTCACAGAATTAAGGCCCAGGTTTCCAAACTAATGGCAATGAGAATATGGTTAGAAGGTTCAAAATATCATCGTTAGGAACAAGTTCCCAGACGACCCTTGCTTGTGCAGGCCACAAAGGGCTTGCTCAGAGGAGAGCCTGGCCCTGCACTTCTTAAGGACTGGTCATCATCAAAAACAAGGGACAGGCAAGTCAAGCAGAGGTAGGCGAAGGGTAATTTCCCCGTTTGTTGCCCCTCTCCCTCCTCACTGTTGTCATGTTATAGTTTGGAACCACAGCCACTGCAGAACTTCAGAGGTCCCCAAACACAGTTTCAACCCATGCAGTTTACCCAGCCTTCAGGTACTAGAAGAACAGAGTGACCTATCTTTTCATTCTTTTAACTCAGTTCAAAAATTCTAAGTAGGGTGTTAGTAAAGAGAGAAATAAATGAACACACTCAAGAGATACACATAAAGTAACAGCTGTAGGATCTGTGGTCAGTTTGTAACGTGAAGAAAATGCCATGAGAGATTACTTCTCAGTGAACTTGGTGTAATGGCCTGGTAGTCCCAGCTTCTTGGAAGTCTGAGACAGGAGCATCACTTGAGTGCAGGAGTTGGAGACCAGCCTAGGCAACAACATGAGACACTGT
Organism: Dinomys branickii; assembly: GCA_004027595.1. Taxonomy (NCBI): domain Eukaryota; kingdom Metazoa; phylum Chordata; class Mammalia; order Rodentia; family Dinomyidae; genus Dinomys; species Dinomys branickii. Next base: position 52,102 of record PVLD010011096.1, read on the forward strand.
CTTGAGGGAAAAATAAAATTACTTTTCTTTCTGTCATGTGCAAAAGTATGTGACCATACATTTACTGAGAACAGGAATAGGAAGGTTCAGTGCTGACCTGCGGCCGCACTGAGTTGGCAGTACAATGGAGACGCCCCAGGGGAAATGGAAAGTAACTGATTATATGAGTCTGAAGATCTGGCCAAAGGCTGGGTTAAAATTGAATAAATAACACATACAAGACAACCACTGTTAAAGATTACAATTGTTCTTATTGGGCAAGCTCTATTCTTGGGAAACCTCTTCCCAAACCTTTATACCAAGGTATTAGTAGGAAACTGGCCCCTCACTTTCTCGGTCCTTGGTTCTTTGTGCCCTTAGTGAAAGAATTCAGTCAAGACACAGAGGCCGTGCAGAAGTATAGGTAGAATTTACTATAAGGTAGATATAGAGAATTATGCCTTTAGGCAGAAGGTATCTGTGTTGAGTTTGGATACATTTGGGTACCGGGATAATTATGATACTTAACACTTTACTTAGAAGTTACTATGGAATTCAAAAATGTCAAGTCCTTTTTAGATCGTCAGTTCCCTCATGGTTTTTAATTATGTAAGATATTTATGAAAGAAAATTTGAGGGGTCAGGAATTTAGCTCAGTGGTAGAGTACTTGCCTAGCAAGCACAAAGGCCCTGAGTTCAACCATCAGAAAACCCTGCCCCCCACCAAAAAAAGGAAAATTGAAAGGTAAGTTCTTAATTTAAACCAGGCCCAGCCCCAGGGTACAGAGCTCATCGGCACAAGTGCCTGCCTGCCAAGTGCAAGGTCCTGAGTTCGATTCCCAGTATCAAAAAATAAATAACCAGGCCCAGCCCAAGGCAGAAGGGTCTTTAATTAAAGAATATTTCCTTCCCTGTATTATTGGGCTGTAGGCTTTGGCAGAGCCAGGAATGCAGTCTGCCTTTTTCTGGAATTGGATGGCCAGGTGGCCTGCTATCAAAAGAAATGCGCACACATATAACCTTAAGATGTCGCCATGTTCTGTGGGACTGCTTTGGGAGTGAGGCCTGACAAATGATTATAAATGTATTAAACATCGATGTCTTTCTTCACTTAACTAGTAATGAATGCTATTTTGGATCCCCGCCCCACACACTTTTGTCCCTGAGGCCCACTAATGTCTACCTGCCTGCCCAACAAAGGGAAAGCCAAAATAAAGTAAAATATTGAGGTCTTTGATGAAAAATACTATATAGCAAAAAATGAGCAGGTCAATAATTTTACTAAATAGGAAACATCAATGCCGGGCCTGGTAGCATACACCTACAATCCCAGCACTAAATTTGAGGTCAGCCGAGGCTACAAGGTGGGTACCCATCTCAAAACAACACTCAATAGGGAAGATCAAGCGTGGGATCCATTGATGTCAGCAACAGGACTGTGGTGCTAAGTAGGGCCACCTGCGCTTGTTCAGTCTGGCTGACTCAGGGCTGCTTTAACACCAACTAGCACTACTGTCCTTCCGAAGCAAGCCAGTGTGATTACTAAGCCCGCCTTGGGGGTGAGTGGGTGTGTTCTTGCACCAATCTCCTTTGTACCAACTCATTTTCTAAGTATGTGGACAGGGATTATTATAGACATATCTGTAGGCATTTAAGAGCTTGCAAAACTCCCCGAAGGGGTGTAAGTGGGAAGTAAATCACTATTTGTATGTAATGTAGCTTAAAAATAAAGGTATCAATTATAAATTTTTCCAAGGAGACACAAAGAAAGGAAGTTAGGCACTGCTGAGCTACGCACTTAGTGAAAAAATGTCTACACAAGGGCATTCCTAAAACTGAAATGATGCCTTAGCTTGTTGACTTTTGTTTTTGCTTTTTAATCGTTTTTGTTTTAGTGTGGTACTAGAGGTTAAACCCAGGGTCTCATCCATGTTATGAAAGTACTCCACCGCCCAGCGTCATTTTGTGATTACTGAGCTCTCACAGTGCGCCTCCAGGAAGAAATAGCTTTTGCCTTGTTCAGACGTATCTTCAGTGCACAGCACAGTAGCTGGTGCACAATAATAATGCCGTGAATAAATTCACATTTTTCCACATACACATTGGGCTCTTAGACAGCAAATCAAGACTAAATTCTCATCAAGAAAAACTGCCACACTAAAGTCCAATGAAAGGGCATGTTTAATTTCTAAAGAGACTGTCCTTTCCCTCTTGGAAGCAAGTGGGTATAGCTAGGTCATGGAAGGTGAGTGAAGAGTACATCCTGCCTCCGTGTGACATATGCTTCAGAGGAAGGAAAACAGCAGCATCAGGAACAAAGCATAGTGGGCCCCATCGCCATCACGGTCACGAGTAGATTCTCTGAAGAACCGTGGTCATACACGGTACCAGATTACCTGCAGCTGGGGGTCTGTGTGCAACAGACATAGTTCTCAGAGTCCTAGAGGCTGGAAAAGCACAGGGTGCCAGTAGGTCTGGTGGGCTGGTGAAGGGGGGCTTCTGGGGAGGAGTAATGCTGTGTCCTCACACGGCAGGAGGAAGGGCAGGAGAGCCATACCTAGGGGAAGCCCTGCGAAAAGGGGTGTAGGCCCTTCCATGAGGAGGAGCCCAGAAGCCCAGCCACTCCTTAGGGGGCCCGCTTCCTCACACTCACACACTGCCAACACCTGCATCGTGGAGAAGTCGTATCTGAACCGTATTTGAAGCAGAGGGTCGGTCGACTTGCTTCCAAACCACTCTCCAGTTTTGTCATAAAAGGCACTCTCTTTAGAAACTTTAACTCCATTTCCACCCAGTGGAGAAAAAGCAGGACTTCTTAGAATGACACATTTACAGATTTTGGAAGGTGAAGAGCAAAAGGAGTCAACCAACAAATAATGATAGAAGGTGAAAGTCGGTGTCACTGCTTTGTCAATGCAAACACAGTTCCCACCACACCCTGTGTTTATTCCTGTGGCCTGTAACATGGCCCCCTCATCACGGGGACAAGTCAGTCCTGTGCAGTTGCTCGCCTTCTCTTTTGGCCATAATCAGGATATAGTTGCTTAAGATTAAGATGAAAAACACTTATGAACACAAAATTGAGTTAATATTTGATACGCAAAAAAATTGCTTTTGTGCTGGGTGTAGTGGCACACGCCTGTAATCCCAGCACTCAGGAGGGTCAGGCAAGAGGATCTCTGCAAAGTTCAAGGTCAGCCTGGGCTACAAAGTGAGTTCAAGACCAGCCTGAATTACACTGCAAGACCCTGTCTACATAAGAAAAGTTGTTTTTAAAACAGACTAGATTTTTCCAGATATATTTATTACCACATTCTTCACATAAGCAATACCTTATCATTTTGTATGTATATATTTTTAAAGCTTGAAAAATTAAGAGAAATGGTAATACAATGAATACAAAGACATCAGAAGTGGTTAAGCAAACAAGGGCTTGCAAGGGGAGGAAAGAAGAGGAGTTAAAGGAAAAAGCAAACAAGAATCAATTAGGAAGGACATACCTGATTACCAAAAACCTTTAAGGACAACTTTGGATTTCAGTGAGCCTCCCACTGTGATCAGAAAACCAGGGATCGTGCACAAAGCAGAGGCACAAACAGGGAGCTGCTGCACTGAGCCCAGTGGCCAAGCCTTGACTGGGGCTTCAGCTCCCTTCCCACCCAAGAACTGGCACACGGGCACGTGGTACTTCAAAACTGTTTCAAAATGGCTGGGTGAATGAACTGCCATTTCAACTGGTTTTTGAAACAGTACAGCTCCCATCTCCTTAAAACATATCCCCACAAGGCCATGTGCAGTATCTACTAAGCTTGAGGTTGGCACTCCCTGGGAAAGGGCATATTGACAGCAGAAATGTAAATGTAACAATAAAAATGAGCACTTAGAAAAAAAAGAATACAGAATAGTACTACTATTACTTCTGAAATTAATCCATTCTTTTTTCAGCCCAACTTGGCTATTAAAGTCTCATCCTTTACGATGTCACACACCTCTAGTCACCACTACTCAGGAAGCTGTGACATACCACATACCTTGAGCTCAGTAGTTCAAGGCCAGCCTGGGCAACACAGCAAGACCATTTGACTAAATAAACAAACAAAGCCTTTTCATTTTACAGAAAAAAAACTTAATGACTTAGTAGACTATATGGATTATACAGCTTTTCTACTAACCTAAAGCTTATTGATTTTACTCTTGCTATTGTCTGCCGATTTTCAAATGAGGCATTAAATTAAAGAGTTCCACTCTCTGTTTCAACCACACTAGTCATATTTTATCTTCTCTATAAAGTGGGTTATAGGTAGCATTTTATTTCAACAAAGAGTTTCAACACTATATCACCTGACAGAACTTACTACTCAAATCTTAATAGAAGCTTCACTAACAACCCTGATTGTATTTCTCAAAATATTTATGTTCCACTTCCCTTCAATTTCAGGTCTAGAGGAAAGATTTAAGAATGCCTAAGACAGATCTTGGTTAGTGTTGCAGAGTATTATATAAACTACATGAAATTTTGCAAAACACAAGTAATTTAAACTTTATCAACAAAAGTATGAAAAAAAGCACAAGCTATCTTCCATTAAGAAGTGTATTGTCTTTCAAGACTATAAGCATTCTTTACATTGGCAGAAATGAAAACTTGTTAGGTTCCTACTTCCCCATAAATTCTAATCCTAGCTATAAAATATACACAGTAGTTCTAAATACTTGACTTAAATATCTAGGTAACTGCAGCAAAAAAGTTTGCCACTCTAATACTAAAGCAGATATATGTGAAAGCAATTTTGAAAAATGGAAGCACCAGTGAGTGCCTGTAATAATCTTTTAGAAATGACCAGGTAATGGGAGAACCTATCAGGGTGCAATCCCATTCACATCATACTAAGGGTCTACTGAAAAGCATATATTCTTGGGAGTTTGCAGCATTTCAAACATTTGGTTTAAAAAAAAATATCAATAAGGGTTTAGGCTTCAAATTTATGATGAGTAAGAAAATAACAAAGCCCTGTTTCTGCCAGGGCTACTGCGCGCCACGGTCCTATGAGGTAGTTATTGTCCCCATTTTACAGGTGAAGAGAATTCTGGCTCTGATGAGCAACTTTAACCCAGTTCACACTGCTAATACTAAGCGACCTTAGCCAAGAGCCTGTGCTTTCTTTTCACCACATTATTGTTTTTCAAACACAGTAGTCTGGGGTAGGGAAGAATAGGTATACTAAGCACTGCTGCAGGATCACTATACCTAGTTCAACCTGAAGAGCATATACTGTGTCTGTTTTATATACTGAGCTTAAGCGTAACTATTTTTAAAGATGATTCCACACCTAAAGTTTAAATGACTGGACTGTATCAGGGCACCTCATTGCTACAGTTACATTCACGTGTTTATCTGCCCTATTGTTCCTCCACAAGGGACAACCAGACTCTACTGATGAACTCACTCGGTAGCCCAGGCTGACCTCAAACTCATGGTGATCCTCCTGCCTTGGCCTTCCCAGTGCTGGGGTTACAGGTCTGCTCTGCCATGCATTGTTGTACTTTCTCAAAATGGCAGTGTCACAGACTTACCTGATAATACTGAAAAGGGTCACAACGTTTTCCCTGTACTTTTTGCCCACATTAATTACTAGTTAATTATATTATTAATTGTTAGCTACTGACAGGTTAAAAGCAGACTCAATTTTTCTAATTAAATTCTACCATGAAGCAGTAACTCCACATAGACAATTTTGGTACATTACACGGCCACCAATAGGACAGCACTCCCATTGTGCTCTCCATTATCTAGGAACGAGACTAAAAACATCTGATGCTTTATATTCTGTATATTTATCTCACACATGAAAGCACTAAGAAAATCAAATGACAGATCTAATGAGAAACTGAAATACTGTACATACAATTTAGTTGTCACAATCAATACTTCTTAAAGAAAATCTAAATTCATTACTTTTCAGAAGGAAAGTTTTTTGCAACTGAAAATAATTTCCACCCCACTAGAAAAACATACATGAATTTTCCTAAAACACATGAGCAAGGTTTTACTTCTTATTTAAGAAGTATACGTGATGCGCTAAAGAAAAGACTTTTGCTAAAGGCAGCTAGCAGTAAGATTGGGCTTAATAAACCAACTTTTGCCTTTGTTACGTGATTCTGCAGGTCTCTTCGGACAGTCTTAGGGTTCTATCCATCTACAGACTGACACACCTTACTTATTATCACTTTTCTGGACAGAATAACCACTAATAAAGGGGAAGAGGAGAGTTTTATTTACGTTTTTTAAATGGCTTTAATCAATAGGGAGCAGTGCTATATTCCTGTAATCCCAGGAAGCTTGCAAATTTGAACCCAGCCTGGGCAACTTAGCAAAACCCTGTCTCAAAATTAAAAATGAGTAGCTGGGCATGGTGGTGTACACCTATATTCCCAGCAGTTGGAAGGCTGAAGCAGGAAGACTGCAGTGAGTTCAAGGCCAGCCTAGGCCACATAGTAAGTTCAAGGCCAATCTGAAGTACATAGTGAGACCCTGTCTCCAAAAAAAGACAAAAAAAGAAAAAAGTACCTTAATGGTAGAATGTCTCTCGGTTTGAACCCCAGTACTGCATTAAAAAAAGAAGAAACAGCTTGCCTCAGTCTAACAGATACAGTATTCAAAATCACTACAGAACAACAAAGTCCTCCCATGAGAGTGCATGTTCACAGTACTAACAGAAATATACACCTAAAAAGTCCATTCTCTTGCTTCAAAAGACTGTCTAAATTATAACCAACTCTGAGAACTATTTATTTCATTATATTTCAAATGTAGTAAGATTCAAATGACTGATTCATTTTGATTTTCAGAAAAAAATGCCAGAATCCCGTTGGACGTTACAGTTCCATTACACTTACAGTATTGTGCAGAACATTACTTACTGGAAGCACGTGGAATACCCTTTAACAATAACCCCCCTCGGGGCACATATGTGTTGTGGGTGTTTAAAACTTCCTCATCTCATCTGGTGAATAAAATGGATGATTAAACTGGGTTTTTGTGACCCACATTACGTGTGACTTACAAAACTACATTATCTTCCTGGGAGACTCCAGCTGTCTTCAAAAGCAATTCTACCAGACTTCCCAGAGCCAAAGAGTCATGTAGCTGTTCCAAGTAGTAGTAGCTACTTGAATAACTCGAAGTCTCACTTCTTTGGGTAGACAGTTGATCTGTACAATCTCTGACACCCCTTCTAACGCAGTCTTTACCAACACAGCATACCTCCTACAGACAGACAAAATAATCCCTACCTCCCATATTGTTTTCAGAATGGGCATCTTATAACCTGGAAAGATCACAAACAGAGTAATTTCTTTAAAAATAATCACATATTAATTTGTTTCATCTAAAAATATACTACCATTAAAACCATAACAATTGAGCAAATTCTTCAGAAGCCAGCTTCTGGATCCTTAATGATCACTTGAATATTAATGAGGGTCATTAATATTATGTTACAGACTCACTAGTCTGCAAAATAACTGAAGGTAAGTCAGTATTTATTAGGCAATAAAATAACTATACCAAAGGATACCTCTAACTTCAAATAAATTACCTTAAAGTTAAAAAATCTGCTATGTAAATTACATGATAAACTACTTTAAACACATAACTGACTCAGAAAGTCTTTCTAAAAATTACTTTAGAAGTTAGAAATTTTTTTTCTCTTATGCACTTCTTTTTTCCTTTCTACTCTGACCCCCCTCAATTTTATATATTATTATGAACACAAACTCAAGAATTCAAGGGGAAAGGCAATTAACTGCTTCACAAAAATTGCACAGAAAAGGAAAATGTTGAATAGACTTGAACTTTAAAAACAATACAAAATAAGGTACAAAACTGTTCCATGTTATTTTTCTCTTTTCCCCGCTTGCATGTTTAATTAGCATAACTTCCTACAGTGTGTATGCAAAACATTCTAAGCCAGGGACAATGATTTTGCTCTTCCTAAGTGTTTTTGGATAATTCAGTGGCCAAAAACATGAGATGTTTAGATTCTGCTTGGAGAGTCATGAAACAGGTATCACCAGGGTTTAAGCTGAGATGACCCAGCAAAAAATCTGTCATAACCTCAGCTACAAATCTCTCTTCTCTCAAAAATGGAAAAAAAAAGGAAGAATACAAGATCCCAGTGAACTTTCAACAGCCCCGCTTCAAGTGCACAAGGACTGGAAGGAATGGAGTGAGTCATGGCATGCTGTAAAGGCTGGAGCGGCCCCAACTTCAGAAACAGCTGGCAACTGCTGGCCCCAAATCAGGCAAATTGAAATCTTCAGTGACAAGGAAATAAAATCCAAGCTTCTAAAACACATAACGACAAGTCCAGGAACGTGGCCGTACATAATCCAGAAATGTGGGCTGTGATGGGGAAAAAAAGAAAGGAAAAATGGTTTATTTGTGTTCACTGTGTATGAGGTGTGGGGGTAGGCAGGGGTGTCAATGTTACACATGGTGTATTTATAGGTTTCCTCTTAGCATTTCAGTAACCTTTAAGGTATAAGAAACTCACTAATTCAAAAGATAGTATTTTTATATATGTACTAATTTATTCTATTTAGAACTGCCCTGAAGTTTCTCAAGTTCAACAAAGTAAAAAATTGCATGGACTCCTAACCCAATTCCGAGTGGATACTATCTCTGTTGGCATCTTACCTTCCTATTTTAGCACAAAACTACTTTTTGGTCTAAAACCTAAGTAGTGGTAGGATAACAATGATAAAATATGTACACAAAAGACTATAACATGAGATTTTAAATTACTGAACTACTTAAAGGAGAAGCAGATGAAGTACAATCAAAGTTCAGAAATAGAAAAGATGGGAACGACAATTTCAAAACAGGCTTCATGGAAAATACAGCATCCAGAATGAATTCTGGTGGGTTAATAACACCTGCTATGTGGAACCTGAGTATAAGAACAGCATGATTAGTGGGGCATGGTGGTGCACGCTTGTAATTCCATCACTGCAGGGCTGAGGTAGGAGGACCAAAAGTGCAAGTCCATCCTGGGGAACTTAGCAAGACCCTGTCTCAAAATAAAAGGAGTATGGATGGAGCTCAATGCGAGGCACTGGGTCAATCCCTAGGACCGCAAAAAGAAAAAAGAGAGAGCAGCATGACCATGAACTCAAATTAGTTCAGATGCACAAACTCAGTTAGTTCAGAGACATGTAAAAGGCTCAATAGGAATACAGGAGAATTGCTGATGTCTGGTATTTTATTGAAAAGAATAGTTAATGCTTAAAATTTTTTATATTTTGACTAATTTTGCATGCTTATAACTGGTAATCTGAGCAACTGATTTGAAGGCAACAATATGCAATAGAGCAACCATTGGTGAATTCCTACCATCTTGTTTAATGAAACCGTATAACCTCTAAAGTTTTTTTTAATAATTTTTTTTTATTCTCTTTAATGGTTTGAACAATCTTCCATTCCTACATCTGGTAATCTGAGCAACTTAGTTGAAGATAACAATATGTAATATAACAACCACTGTTAGTTCTTATCATTTTGTTTTGAAACCCTGTATCATTTTTTATGTTCTTGCTTTGTTTTATGTCTGTGATGTTGGTATTTTGCTATTGTTCTTTTTTTACTACTTTCTTTAAAATAAAAAAAAAGGAAATAAGGGAGAATTAAAGCTACATAAAAAAGACTGGGTATAGAGAAAGAAGAAATACATAGAAGAACCTGGTCAATCTAATCTTTAGTTATAAGTGCCAGGAAGAAACACCCAAGCAGATGTATAAAGAAAGTACCCCTATCCCTCAAATTTAGGAGTTATCTCTACACAGCTAAAAAATAAAGCTCTAAGAATAAATGAAACCTAAGCATAATTACAAAAAGAAAAAATAACAAAGCAGAATAGTTAAGAATTAAGGGAAATGGAATCCTATCCCATCGATGTTATCTGACAATTTTACAAGTTTCTTACTTGGAGAAAGAGATGAAATATATACGTATGTGTAGATGGTAGACACATACATGCTATTAGGGAAACTCTAGAGAACACCTAGATTTTCAGGTGACAGGAAGAAAACTAGAAAAGGCTAAAGAAAAAGCTGAAAAGGAGTAAGAAAGAAAACTAATAAATAGGCAAGTTTAATTTGAACCAAAAAAGGGAGAAATTTCAAGGAAAGCAAAATAAGATCAGATAATAAACTGTTTTACTTCATAGTTCCATCCTTTTGCCAAAATCATCATAATCTCCTTAATATCCTCCTTAACATGACCCACCAACCACATCAGGAGACAAATATGATTGCATTCCAGTTGGGTGTAGTGACTCACATTTTTCAGAGGACAGTGCTGACGTGCGTACCACTCTTGAGAATAAAAGCAAACAAGCACTCCCTGGCCCAAGAAAAGGGAAGCCCACATCAGAATGTTCCAAATTGGCCTTTTCCGAGTATCATTGACAATGAAGTTGAAAGCCACTAAAGATAAGAGAAAAAACATATATTATCAAAACATAATCCATTAGATGAAAGGCCTCAAGTATCTACTGTCATCATTTAATCATCACAGTGAACATCAACTGCTTATATTCGTGTTTTATTCTTAACATTGGTCCTTTTGTGTTCTTTTGTTTTTCCAGTACTGGGGACTAAATCCAATGTCTAGTGCATGTGAGGCAAGCACACTATCACTGAACTATACCCCTAGCAATACAAATGAAGATTCACTGTTGAATTATCCATCAGTACTTAACAGAAAGTCAATGGAACAAGTGAAACCATAGTTCATGGAATTATTCACATTGTAATCTACCCCTCTCAACCTCTTCAAAAATGGTTGTTTCCCAAGAGGTACACACTGCTGGTGTTTATGAGCAGGGAAGCTGTTTTCACAGACAGATTTCACATTCTATCAAATCAGTTATCAACAGTCTTCAGGAGGTTACCTAGCTCATTTTCCCACTTCAAATTATAAATATCATGAGACAGAGTTGTGTGTAATTATTCAAAGTCAATATTCTGACCATGTGATAAGCAAACACTGCGTTCCAATGGTGTTACTACTACTTAGCCTTTTTACATTGATTTTAGTTTCTTTCCTGTCTAATTTTGTCTGTTAACATTAATACCCAGGACTCACAGCACACCAAGATACTTACTTCCAAAGAACAAGAAGAGCACAAAGAGGACTGGATAGAAATAGCTCAAGCAAACAGCCAGGGCATATTCATGAACTATAGCAGATAAAGTGAAGACAGCTAACATGGCAGCAGGTTTGAACCTCTTCGAAAAAAACTAAGGAAATATTGAAAAAATTTTTAAAATTTTAAGTAATTAAATATGAAGCAGTTAAGACATGATTATCACATGTAAAGGATACTTATTTAACTGTAATTATGCTTATTTTCCAAGTCTACTTCTTGAATTACTCCAAATCTATTACAGTAATTACAAAATATATGCTTATAAATATATGCTCATAAACACGTATTTGTCCATTTTCTAAAACATTAATGGTCATAGATCTGGGCATATTTTCAAAAGCACTAATTTTTAATTAAATTAATTGAACCTGTATTTGTGGTATTATGGTTGACAAGACAATGTTCACACATTTTAAAAAAACATCGAATTTCAACCTTCAGAGTGACATTGTATAGTATCTAGGGAAGGTGGCCTTTCCAAAAGTAAGATTTACAAAGGAGAAGGGACTTGCCTCACTTGTATGTGAAATTTCACCTATAAATGATAGATTAACAGTCATATACACTATTATTTCTACCACAGATTCTGTCCTGTAGCATGATGCCTTTACTTAACAATAAATACTGTAACCCAGTGTGACTGATTAGAGAGATATAAATCCACACTTATTTCCCCACTTTTAACAAAGAAAAAAAAAACACACGAAAAAACCTACAGGGAGATTATTTGTTGACTATAAGATTCATAAGAAATGATCCATTACTGGTGGGTCATTTCAACTTCTCTAAAGCCCACCAAGAATTCTTACTTTGTAATTATGCAGAGTAAGCAAAACCATGGAATTATACTACTATTACTATACATACTGGTTTCCATGCAGTACTATTCAAAGTAGAAGGGTTCTCAAGATGTAAATTTAAGAAAGCTAAAGACAGGAAACGATTTTATCAATATTATATTCATGAGGAATTAAGTGTAACTTCTTCCAGTTTGCACAATATTAATACTTCGTAGAAAAGAGTATCTACTTCTTAAATAACATAAACTAAATCTTGCTGCTTACCCAAAGAAGGTCCTTGTAAGCATAATAGTATAGCCAGTCATGGACTACCACATTCCAGGTTCTGTAATAGTTAGAGTACGATGTAGAATTCCACCAATCCTGAGGAGAAAAAGTAAAGATATGAAAGCACACACACTCCCAAAGAAAAACCTTTGAATATTCCCATGGATCACAGAGATGACACAGAACCCAGAGAATTTTGTTACAAATTGTTTGTTCACACACTAATGTCAGGGAAATATTTAACCTATTCCCACTGGCTTAAACCAGTGGTGGTACACACATGATCAATAAAAGTGACTAGATCCATCTGAACCATCAGAGGTACAAGTCACCATATAGGACAGTCATGCATGTACTGCTAGTGGTTCAAACCAGCAGGAACATAACATAAAGAAATCAGAGCCACCCAGCAGCAAGACATATGAATTGTGGCCCCTCCATGAACAAGTTAAGGCATTGAGTATGCAATACATTATTTTAGGGTTATACATGATTAAGTTCCTAGGACTATTTTGTCTCATTATAAAATTATGATGAAAGATACAGAACATACAGAAGCATTTAAATCTAATGTTCATCTAAACAACTTATCAGTAAACCTCTTCCCAGTCCTGCTAGAACATAATGAAAGACTCATACAGTCATGATAACTAGATCAAGTGCTGCCACTTAAGAGCTGCTAGGCATCGTAAATAGCAAGATTCAACTATACTGAATGATGGCAGCCACCTCCAAGTCCTAGTGGCCCTTTTTATATGTCTTGTTCTAAATCTTAAGATGAGACTAATACAATTAGACATAAATTTACAACTCACACTTACTGCTTCTTTGAGAAAAGAGGGGCAGATTTGGAAAGTCACCCAATAACAAAACTTGAGGACTCTAGGCAGTGCTGTAGAACGCTGTGAGCCACACTCTTGCTCCATTCTACTTTAATTTTGATTTCAAACATGTAAGAACACTATTATGCCAGGTAAGGTAGCACACATCTATAATCCCAGCACTCGGGAGGCTGAGGCAAGAGGATAACTGTGAGTTCAAGGTCAGCCTGCATTACACAGTGAGACCCTGCTTAAAAAAAAAAAGAACACTATTTTGACCAGAATTAATATCTCTCAAAGAAAGGAGGGAAAAAGTATTTAGGACTGCTCAACAGTCTTAATTAAATAGATTAATTTGCTGAGGTCACTCTTACAGACTAGCCAGCCAATTCCAAATGAATGAACAATCAAAGAAGTCTCAAGGTGCCTGCTGGACACATGCTTTCCTACCACAGTGACCAATATATCTTCACAGGACCTAGCAGAAACCATATACTGTATTAAGGAGGAGACCTTAGAGGCATAAGAAAAGATGAAGGTAAATATATCTGTATCAGAATTTCAACCTTGATAGCATATTCTTGGAAAAGAAAATTATTTCACAATGTTTGTATCAAAATGTTGGCAATAATAGCCACAATGCTCAAACATTTAACAACGAAGAAATAAATAAAATCTAAAAAGAAAGACGAGTCCCAAGATACATTACCTTATAAAACATCCTGTCACCGAATCGCAGCATCTCGGCAAAGGCATTGAGCCAGCAGTGCAAAAAGGCAAAAAAAGAAAGGAACATCATCAGCACACCTGAAAACAAGATGAGCAGCGTGAAGAGTCCGTGCAAACAGCCTACACGCCAAGCGTTAGCTACATGTCGTCGTTTGCTTAGCGGGGGTTACTTTATAAAATATAAATTTATTCTAGTTTAGCCACTGCAGAGATGAAACAGGACATTTTTAGAAGTTAATTCTTTTTTTAAAAAAATCAGTAACAGACAACAGACAACCCAGTAGGTTTGATAGACAACCTAGAATGTTTTAGAGAAATGCCTTGATATATGGCTTAAGTTGGTACCCAAGCCTCTTAAAACTCAGACTCCATAACACCTTTCTAAACCAAATATTTAGAACAGGAAAATTTGTTCCCATTCTGTTTTATGGAACTTTTGGCAACTCTGGAGTCATTTTTTGTGGTCACACACTGGTATATAGTTGTTAAAAGCCAAGAGGCTGCTAAACACCCTACAATACATAAGAGCCACCCCAAAGAATTACCAGCCCAAAACATTAATACTCTCAAGATTACCATAACCTGGTCTAACTTATTTCCAATAACTCTGTGTTATAAATATCACCTGACTAGACTTCTCTCATTCCAAATATTCCACACTTTTATGTCATCCCTGATCTAAAAAAAGTCCTCGCTATCACTTAAACACCAGGCAAATACCTATTTTTTAATCCCTAGTGCTAAATGTCATCTCTATAAAATGAAGTCCACAAGCACTTTATCGTATACTGCAGTATATTATGAAATGTACATTTACATATCAGCTTTTTTCATTCGCTTATTAAAAAAATATTTGTGGAACTTCTACTATGTGTCAGAGAATCAGAGAACACAGGATAGATTATAACCTTTAAGACACAATGTTTGGCTGGGCATGGTGGCACATGTCTGCAATCCCAGTACTGAGGAGGCTGAGGTGGGAAGATCCTTGCAAGTTTGAGATCAGCCTGGGATACAAAGTGAGCTCAAGGTCAGCCTGAACTGCATAGCGAAACCCTGTCTCAAAAAGACACAATCCTTTCTTTTTTAAAAGACATAATGCTTGATCTCAAGCAATTTGCAACAATTGAGAAAGACAGGGCTGGGGATATAGCTCAGTG